>CM031233.1:8627652-8852503 GCA_018340775.1 Taxus wallichiana var. yunnanensis
TAGGTGAGACTCCTCTGTGCCAGTGTGAATGCTTGCGACTAAATGAATTACGATAAAAATCATGGGGCACACATGGAAGGAAAAGGAAAATGGGAAGCTCGGGTGAAATATATCATTGATGATGAAGAGGTCGAGGACCTGAATATAAAACATGTAGAAGGTGAGCATGAGGTTTTAGACATTGCATATGAACATGCACACGTATACCATGTACCATTAAATACCAAAAAGGTAAACATTGGAATTGAAGATGCACCAAAGGAGGTGATAATTGGTGACTATTGGTTTGAGGGAGAAGTTACAAAATAATTCAATTGTTGCATGAATTCGAGGGATCTCTTCCCAAAGGGATACCATGAGATAAAGGGATTACATCATCTTTAGGCTAAATGAAGATAAATATTAAGGATGGTGCACGATCACGGTTTGCGAGGGGGAGGCCTTCTTAGATGAATCCAAATATGGCGCACTGAGTTGTAAAGAATGAAATCAAAAATGTTGAAGGAAAGCATCGTGGATCATCCCAATGGATATCAACATCAATAAGGATGGGAGGATCAAAATTTGTGTTGTGATTTCATGAGAGTTTTAAATGCTTCATTTTTACTGATCCTTTCACCACACCATTCACAAAAGATATCCTAGAGGATGTTGGCAGGGCACGAGATCTATTCTTTCACCGATGTATTCTCAGGATACCATCGGGTTAGGATTTGCATGTAAAGATCCTGAAAATAAAATATTTATAAATGAATGGGGGATGTTTTGCCATATCATTGTTATGCCCTTTTTGATTGAAGAATATGCTTTAGGATTATTCTCGCGCATTGTTGTGTAGGAATTTCAAGGCTTCATACATAAGTTCAATCATGTTTATTTTGACGATTGGATGGTGTGTGGCCTGAATAAGGATCATTGTGGATTTTTTGTGACTAATGTTTGAAATATGCGGCTATCTTATCATATCCTTGAATATTAAGGCAGTGCACTTTCACGACACCATTTGGTAATTTTCTTGGAAAAATCATTTGTAAAGAAGGATTGTTAGTGTATCCCTCTAATATTACAGTTATTCTTGGATTAGAGGAACTAACCACTCAAAACAAAGTGCATGGATTCCTTGGACATACTGGATACTATAGGAAATTCATTCAGGGTTATGATAAGATTGATGCTCCACTATATGATATATTAAAGGCTAAAGGAAAGTGTTATTGTGGAAGGATGCGCAATTACAAAAATTTGAGAATCCGAGGGAGAAGCTAAAAACCACGCCCATCTTACGCTTCCCTTCTTGGAATCTACCATTTCATGTCTATGTGGGTGCCTCTAAAAAAACCATTGGAGTTTTATCGGCCTAGTTGGGGAAGGAAATGTAGATCATTTTATCTATTTTGTGAGTAGGATGTCAACACCGTGATGAACAAAATTATACAACTACAGAGTGCAAAGCATTGTTAATGGTGTATGATCTTCACAAGTTTAGACAATATTTACAATACACCATTTGTATTCTACACTGATCATATGAAACTTAAGTATTTGGTTAATAAACTAATTGTGAAAGGGTATATATGTCGTTAGGATCTATTATTCCAAAAAAATTGTTTATTATAGTCAAGATTGGAAAAAATAACTTGGGACTAGGCCACTTGTCATGAATAAACTTTGGCAAGAATGCGCAAAGTATATAAGACATTATGCCAGATTCTCAGCTATATAGATTATAGTACGCACCAATTGATTTGGAAAACAATGTAGTGTTCTTGTGCATGGGAGTTGTGCAGGCTTTAAGGGCATGAAGACATTAGAGAAGAAATAACTCACCATTCACGTTGCACTCTACTACGCTAGTTTGAGGATACCTATACAAAATGGGTAGAAACAAATTTCTACACATATGTGTCTTGGAGCATGAGCCCAAAGCCATCATGGAAGAATTGAATGGTGAGATAAATAGAGGAAATTATGCGGAAAAGATACTGACACACAAGATATTACTTATGGGATTATGGTGGTAAACATTGTATAAAGATACTAAGGCCTTTGTTAAAGCATGTGATCATTGTGAGAGAATAGTAAATCCATGACACCATGATGAGATTTCTTTACAACCTATAGCGAGCACGAGAACCCTTTGAGAAGTGGTAAATTGAATTTTGGCCCCAATAAAGACTACCAGTCATGCAAAGGACAAGTGCACTCTACATCATTACATGCAAAAACTATTTGACATGGTGGGTGGAGTAACGCCCCAAATAATTATACAAAAAAATATGGGAAAATTAGTTGGTATGGTTGTCCATTGAGCCTTACCAGTGATAAAGGAACTCATTTCTTGAATGAAGAAATTCAAATATTGTTGGAAGAATTTATGGTAGCCCATTATAATACTACCCCTATCACCCACAATCCAATGGTATTGCAAATCCCTTGAACAAGATCTAGAGACACACATTTTCAAAAATATGTGATGTAGGGATAAAGGATTGGGATGAAAAAGTATTATTTGTACTATGGGCATACCAAACTACTTACAATAGGTTGAACAAGGCCACACCATTTCAAGTAGTGTTTTGCGTAGAGGAAATTTTACCTATGGATTTAATTCTACCATCCTTGCGTATTGTGTACGTAGAGGACTTGCTGATGAAAAAGAAGTGGATGAGTGCATTAACAAACTCATGAGATTGGATGAACAGAGTGAAATTTAGAGATGGAGTCAAAATACAAAAATAACGAGATAAAAGGCATGACATGATAGGCATATTACGAACAAGTCTTTTATAGTTGGTGGGATGGTTTTGATTTATGATTCTAATTTTGCTTGCCATCTAGGAAAACTCAAAGCTCATTGTTTGGGACCATTTAAAGTGTACAAATATACTAGAATTAGGTGCATGTCGGCTATAGGCATCGGATGCTACAATGTTTCTGATCACTTGAATGGGAGTAGAGATGAAGCCACTAATATAAATAATCTTTCAAAATATGTTTGTAATTGATTTAATATAAATTGAATTAAATCTAATTTTAGAGTAACTAAGGTAAAAAAAAATATGTAAATGATGATATACATCAATATACAAATGCTAAGTACTCAACAATGTAAATTTCAAAGAAAATGAGAGAGATGGATGACTTAGCTAATTCCTATGTGATCTAGAGGTAGTCGAGAATTTTTATTCGCTAAATATGAATGGGAATGATTTCATAGTGGATGACAGAGAGTTATAAAACTCAATATTGTACGGGATAAAAGCACCCACAGGAGGACATGAGCACCAGGTGCTGGCGTTTGATACGGTGCTAGGGTGTATGTGTGACTATTTAGGATCTTCTATTTTTAAGGTCTAAGGGTCTTCATTTCAATGTTTGATTTTTCACTCTCAATTTTTTGTTAGGGTTTTGATCACACCTACATCCTACAAAAAAATCCTTAGTTATCTCTGCACAAGTTTACAAACACATTAGATCTGAATAAAATATGTAATATGTGAAGTCGGATTGACTTCAGGTGGTCACCTAATGAGTGAAATTAATCTTGAGTGGTGCACTAAATTTTAGAATCCATGTAGTTCTATGAGATTGTGTGTGAAATAGCATCTTTAGGTTTTCCATCACACCAATGATGCCAAGATAGCGGGCTATAGCTAGCTTTGATGCAAATGTGTGGTATAGAATTCAACACTTCCCTTCCTATGCGCCAGTGTATGTAGCACAAAGATGCAACCCCTTTTAATAATAGTGATATTATTTAGATTTTATAGTCCCTTGAATTGCCATCCAAAATAATAGTGTGTATGTTGTGTATATATATATGAGTCTCTTGTTTCAATTTTGACACTAGTGACATAAAATGATTATTATGAACACATAATTAGGATAAAAAAGTCAAAAGGGTGACCACAAATTTAAAAAATGTGTAAAAAGAATACCGGTAGGACATAAGCACCTAGAATGGACTCAAGCACATGGGCATTAGTGTCCTAAGATAAATAATGACAGATGTGAAAAAAAAATAGATAGAGATCCTTATGACCCGACTAAAGCAATGTATACAAGAATGACAATTGTAAAAGGGAGTTATAATAGAAACCAATCAAAAAGACACGGGAGAAGGAGAAGAGATAATTTCACCAGTGAATACTTTTCTTACTTTTAATATTCATTCATTTAACAACATATTAATGACATAGTTAAATAGCAATATGTGCATGATTTTGTATCTATAGTAATAAGGTATTCTTTCCATTTAGATTAGGTCTCCCCTTTCAATTTTGGTTTGTTTTTTTTTTAATAAGTGCATTCATGTGCAAGAGCTTATCAATATGTTTTAGAATGATGCGCGAAAGGATATCACATGCTTTTAGTGTGGGGTGAGTAGGTCAAGGTGCGTCATGGAAAAATTTTAAGGCAAAAAAAGGAGGAAAGCTTTCCTGTGGTTAGTTAGATAATGCGTGCATATGCTTAAAGTTGGAAGAATTTCTGTAAAAACATGATGGCTGGAGCAACATGTAGTGTAATGCTACGAGGAGGTAAAGCATGAATCAAGCCTACTTGGTAAGTTACACAGAGGAAGAATAGGTCAGGTGCAAGATGGTGCATGCTAAGGGGGCTTACGGCCTTATAATTGGTTATATGCCCAAAGGTTACTGAGACTACCACATGTGGAATAAGTTTCCCGGAGGTGAGAAAATGTGAAAAACACAAGAAAAATATGGAAAAGAGTGAAATCTAAAAGTGATAGGTGAGTGCAATTATTGCGATCAAAAATTAAAAATCTATAAAAGGGGGATTAAGCATAGTAATATTTACCTTTCTATTGAAAACTAGTTCACAAAAGAGTTTTTGTGATCTAGAATGTTGTCGACAAAGTGCAAACAAGAGTAAAATCAGAGATGAGATTAAAGAAATCAAACATTAAACCTTAAAAATAGAAAAAAAAGAGCTCCTTGTGAGAAGTTGCAATTGTGAAGTGGAAGGATTCAAAGGGAGAATTACGAGAAGACAAGGTTACAAAGCTAGGGTTATGAAGAAAATTTACATAGTTAGAGGCACGAAGTGGTTCATAATTTTAGCTAGGGCACATGGTCTAAATATCAAAGTGAAGAACATGGATTGAAAGCAAGAAAAACCAAGGTTTTTTGGTACATAGGGCATAAAATTCATGAATTCACAGGTAAGAATAGTTACAAGAGCATTTTATAGGGGAAAAATGGTTATAAAGAAAGGACCAAAGACCAAGAAGACATTAGAAGAATATCTCAATGAATGGTTTTCTGAAATGCAATATCCACAAGAGGTGATTATGGGAAAACCATGGCCATTAAAACTATGAAGATGCAATGTTAGTGAGTATAACCACTGCGCGAGGATATTAGAAAGACATCAAGAATGATGTGTTAAAGGAAATAATCCAAAGGACAACGAAAGGGCACATAATTTTTTATGACAAGGTGTGCAAGACCCTAGAAGGGGTTGGAGTAATACAGTTATATAAATTACCCTTATTTTCTAAGCCCACACACCTATACCAATGGTTGATGTCACACATTCACAAATATTACTTCTATTTTACGAGTAAGAGGATGCACCTAATGGAAAAATTAATTGACAAAGTAAGCTGGGTTGTGTGACACCTGGAGAAGAAATAGAACTTGACATGTGCAACGAGGCGGTGATTAAGGAAATAACATTGAAATTGTAATATCAAAGGTGAAGTCACACCTTCAACATAGAGAAAATGTCTAATCCAGGAATGAGGGTGGTTTCATGCTTTGTAAGTTACAACTTTAGCGCCCTTGAAATATGGACAGAGGTAAATAATTATTTTTTGTATATTGCACACAAATGACACACAACACTCAATATAATATTACCATGTTTATAGCTGAGGCCATCATAGATGAAGCAAATACCCAAATGGAGAAGGGAGATAAAATCACATCAAGATCGATTCATTTGTTAATCATTTTTTTTGGGAAATAGGGGTTCCTAATGGTCCTAAGAATAATATATGGGAGCATCTGATTGAGAAGAATTCTTCGGTGTAGTAGTTCACCAAGTATACTTGTGATGGCACAATTTCCAATCCATATAAAGTGTGCCTCAAAAAAGGTACAAAATAATGTACGATGCCTTTGAGAATGAGTGGTACATGCCTAGGAGTTGCCATCGGTATTGATGGGCAAGTAGAGTTTTTGTAATACAACACTTTAGCCTTGGTAGATTTTTACTAAATAATGGGGAGATGTGACCATTATGCAAACTTTTGATTTGCATTCACATGCAAATGTTTTCAAAGGCGCGGTGAACATGATAAAGGATGTACATCGGAGTTAAAGTTAGATGTTGAAAGGGTATATCCATACTACCATACATTGTGCAAGACATATGGTTATGAATCAAATGCATCATATGTTGAAACCATGAAATGAGATAGCATGGAACTTAACCCTATATTAACCTTGGTAGTTTTCGTGATGTTTTTGGATCTACATTTAACTACATTTGAAGCTTGAAAGAATGGGAAAGTTGTTGATGTGCACAGTTTCTTAAGCATCCATAACCACTAAAAAGGAAAATGTATAAGATTCCTAAGCGTAGGTAGGAGAAAAATCTAAAAGAGGAAGAAGAAGAGGAATAGTTTGCGCTCGATCGAGAGAAGAAATAAAATGCGAGAAGGTGCAAATAAGAAAGCACCTCACGTACTCATCGGTTATCTCCAGATAAAAATGTGTTCAAACTAATTCCAATGGAGGAGCAACAACCTCATGTCATTCATAATGTTGTTGAAGATGACTTGGAACAACCCGAGCATGAAGAGAAACATCAAGTGGAGTTGGAGCAAGAATAGGAGGAAATGGTTCGAGATGAAGCAGACGTACGTAAGGAACATGAGGAAGAGAACATGAAAAAATGTGAAGGATAACTTGAGGAAGCATGTGATGAGGAAGAAATCTAGGAGCAAGGAAGTCGAGAGGGGCACAATATAGGGGAAGAAATAAGACATGTGTAACATATCACGCAAGAGACACGTAGAAAAGGAGGTACATAGGAGGAAGGAGGCCAAGGTAGACTGATGGTACCACCTCAAATGTTATACATTGATGATTCAAAAAATCTTGTAAGGGTTTGGGTTTGAGAGCTCAAATGCACACACCGAAGACCTATTATGTTGGTAAATATTTGACAAGGCCAAAGCCCATCTACACACTAGAACAATTCTCTCTTTCGGATTACAAACACACATAGAGAAATTGAGTTCAAGGTAAAGAAGGGGTCTATATTTAACTTGTGTAGAAAGAGGGACTCGACAAAAGTCTATAAAGTGGTAGAATTAACTCAATTATCTAATGAGAAGGAATGTAATTCCTTGAATAAAATTCCTCCTAAGTAGGAAAAAGGAACATTGATAAGTGAGACACCATAAAGAGATTGTAGAAGGACATATAGTGGAAAGAAAGGAAGAATCAATGACCGGTAGAAGAGGTGAGTGATATGAAGAATGAGGTGGTAGGGGTATACAACAAGGAAGTTGATCTTTTCAATAACATTGTGTGACATGCCCAGGATATTATAAGCATAAGCCCAGGACTAGACCATAACAAATAAATGGAATATCTAGAAGAACTATTACATCAACTGCTTGTCAAAAAGGTGAACAATAGGAAAAGGCCGATGGAAGAAGAGTTGGCTAGTGTGAATAAATCCAAGGTAGAAAAAAAGTTACAAGAATATAAAACACTCAGGCGTAGAGTTAAGGGAAGCCACATAGAAAGATGAGAATATTTTAAATAACTTCCATGAGATATAAATGATCTTAAATGTGTGCACTTGTAGAGGATGAGGTAGAAGAAAATAAACTTCAAGCCTCCTTGCACAAAAAAAATATAGTGTGAAAGGATTTTGTAAGAATGTAGTGATAAGAAGGAAGAAAAAAGGAAAAGTGTGAAAGGATTAAGAAAATTCATGATGAAATCCAGGTGATGTGTAAGGTAGATGGCTTGGAGGGAGTCACCAAAGAGTGGGATATCATACTAAAGGAACTACATGAGAAGGCTGATAAGATAACCCTAAAGGACATTTCGCAGACATTGTCAAGGTAGTCCCAGACCAAGTGTCAAGTGAGTTAGTGATCTAGGGGATAATTCGTGAGGATATAATTTCGCTAAATCTCTTGGGATCATTATAATTTTGAAGTAGAATTTGTGATATATTTTTCAAACTACAGAACACAAAAATGGAGCCCATACATGAAAAATGTGGCTAGTCAAATTTTAGTCATGATTCAGATTCAATAGAGTAAATTGGTCAATTGGTTTTAGTGACACGTGGAAAGAATGCATCGGAAAAAGGTGATAAAATTGAATTTGTGTTTGGACCTCCACTCTTCAATGCTCGATATCATCATCTTCATGAGATAACAAAAAAATATTTCCAATGTGGTGGGTCCTCAAGCCACCACATGGTCTGCCACCACATTGGTCTACATTACCACATTAGACCGAGCCAATCTGAAAACTTCGGTAAGCTACTTGACATGGTGAGATGGAGAGTTAAGCATTAATCTAAACCAAGATTGACTCAACGAGCCAACACATATATCTCAGAAGGAAAAACACAAGGATACGTGGCCCAAGCCACAATGTATGAAGGTTGGAAAAATTCTTAATAAACCCTTTCCAAACTCCACTCCCAACGTATGTGGATAAACCTCCCACAAACAAAAATGCCCCACGACTTGAGAGGCATGTGGAAATATCAGATATGCGAGTGATGGTCAGGACATTTGGTATGTGTAGGAGATTGGGGAAAACATGTGGATGCAAAAACCACAAAGAAAAGTCGATAACTTAGTCCGTGGTTAAAGTGCCACATGGTGGCGATAGGAGGATTCGATGGGACAAGGTGTGAAAGGTCAACATAGGTGGCAAGAGGTCAATTATCTACGTGGGATCGATGAAGGACTTGAAGAAAACAACACACTCGGATGACAAAACATGTGGAGGCGGAGGTTTGAACCCAAAACCTCCCTTCTCCTATGTGGTTCTGACCAACTCACCTAGCACGGTGAGTTGGTAAATATATGGAAGACATTCTATCCGACATATATCTCGGGTCTTCTCAAGTATATACAAGCCTTCCCCCTCTCCTCATTTAAAAATTAATCTTCCTTCATTTGAAGATCCTCATTTCAAATCTCAAGGAGGCTTAAGGGGAGAATAGAGAATATTTAGACGAGTCTTAGTAATTTTATAAGGCCCTATTTGAATATTGAAGGCTGTATTATTATTTATAGGCAATATTTTGGAGAATATTATAAGTCATATATTATTATAGCCATTATGGAGAGATAAGTCTTATATTGTTATAGGAATATGATGAATAAGTCCTATATTATTTGTTATAAGAGAGATTAAATTAATTATTTGTTGTTTTAATAGGAATGTTGTAAAATAATTAGTAGGTTATTATTTATTAACTCACCAATCCAATGTATTCTCATGCTCGATCCAGAAGACATCACTGACACCAAGGGCGTGATGAAGAATTGGAGGAAAAATACTAATCCGAGCCCATCCTTAGTACGTTGGATGTATCATAAATATTATTTGCTATGAAGGAGGGTTAAATTTACTATTGAGCTTATTGGAAACATTAGATCTAATTAACTCTATGAAGAGCCTTATGTTTTTGTACAATAGAGTGAGAGGAGGTCATCATCAACACAAGGCATCGGTCGGTCTTAGCTCTACATTGAGGCTTATTTTTATGTGCTACAGTGAAGGAAGATCATTGTTGTCTGCTGACATCTAGAGAATCATCACCATGTAGAGGTTATTTTTTTGCAAGCATAGGCATTGAGGTCTTGTATAAGGTGCAAACATGGAAAGTTGTGCTATAGTACCAAGCTTTGTAAGCACTAGTTTAAATTCATTTGAGTCAATTTGGGACTAGGAGCTGATTCCTGAGCACTGTAATTTCTATATTAGTTTGTATTCATAGGAATCAAATAATATCATGTTCAGATTTATTCATTTGTGACTTTATATTAGATTTACAAATCGTAAGTGAATTAGTGAATCGGTTCAAATATTGAACTTCGGAGACGTAGGCATTCTACCAAACTCCGTTATCAACTCTTGTGTAGTGTGGTTCTAATTCTTATATTGCATTTGATTAGAGTTGATTATAATGGGGTAAATTTGATAAAGAACTAATTACCTAGAAGGTTTTGTGGTTGAAGAAAAAAATTGGTTGGTTTACTGAGATCAAGTTTGGTATCGAAGCGATCAATATTACACAGTAAGATTGCTAATCTCTGAGAAAGTGATATTGAGAACTAGGTTGTCATCTTTGGTAGTAGTGAGATGGAATTATACCAATTTGTATTAAGGCCCATCAGTACTCACTATGATGGGTACTATACGCACATGGTGAATTTGCATCGACAATATCATACACATCATATTTTGAAGGCGAGATGGAGGTGGAATACCCACAGTCTATGTTGCGAGAAGAATATCGTCACCAAGGGACCCAAGAAGAACAAGATGGTCCTCAAGTATGTGCATGTTTCTCTACGACAAGGAATGAAAAGGAACAATGTTGGTATTTTTTCCCAGACATCGGGTTTAATCTTAGCTTTGTATAATAGGGTGGAGGATGAATGTCATTTTTAACATCAAATATCAGGGAGACTTAACACCATCCAATGGAGGTGTTGAGGTCTTATGGAGATATAAAAATCGGGGAGTTTTGCTTCAGAGCATCAAGCTTTTCAAGGATTAGTTCATATTATGTGGAATAAACTTATATCCAGGAGCTATCTTTGAATCACTAAGCTTTCTAAGACCATGTCGGATTCATTGAACCAACTAGCACTAATATTCAACAATAAGCTCCAACTTTGTTCTGCGTAGAGGCAAAGGTCATGCGTAAAATGGAGATCAATTGAAGGTGTCAAACAAGGTGGCACAACAAAAGGTACTTGAGCCCAAGTGCCATGTGTCTTATAGATCAAAATAAATTTCATATTGAGAAGTAGAATTTTAGAGACTACAAAGTATTAGCTACAGTAGATCCTCTTCCCAAACATTGACAGGGGTTCATGATCCAGAGTGGAAACTAGAAGCTTTTGGGTAAAAAATCCTCCTCACTAGGAGGTGTGATCTGGAGGAAAATTCGGAAGAAAAAGTTCCCTAAACCTCTTGGGATTGATACAATGTGGAAGCAGACTCTGCAAGATTTTACATCGACTATAGAATGCAGAAAATAGAGCCCATTTGTGAAAACTTGTGGGTCTAGTCAAAAGTGTTTTCACGG
Organism: Taxus wallichiana var. yunnanensis; assembly: GCA_018340775.1. NCBI lineage: Eukaryota > Viridiplantae > Streptophyta > Pinopsida > Cupressales > Taxaceae > Taxus > Taxus wallichiana. The sequence continues at coordinate 8,638,984 of CM031233.1, forward strand.
TTCGGACTCAATAGAGTCAACTGGTCAATCAAACCGTGACATGTGGTAAAAATGTATCGGGCGAAAGGTGAAAAAATCAATTCTTGTTTGGACCTTTGATCTTTAATGTTAGATATTGTAATCTTTTTCGAAGAAAAAAATATTGCCAACGTGGTGGGTTCTCGTGCCACTATTTGGCCTATCACCACATTGGTCTACATTACACATCGATCGAGCCAACTTGAAAACTTGATGAGCTACTCGAAACAACAAGTTGACATGTTAGCATTGAGCTAAACCAAGCTTGACTCAACAAGCCAATAAATATATCTTGACGGGAAAAATGTGAGGATACGTGGTCTAAGCCATGTTGTATAAAGGTTGAAAAAAAGGGTTAATAAAACCATGCCCAACTCCACCCCATTGCATTTCAAATAAACCTCCCACAACAAACAAAGCCCCATGACTCGACGACATGCGTGGTGAGATCAAGATGTGTGAAAATGGCTAGGACACATGGCAAGCATAGGGATATCATGGGGGACACATGGATCCAATAACCATGAAGGAAAGGGGGTCAAAAACTTGGTCAGGTGTGGTTAAAGCGCCACATGGTGGTAGTAGGAGGACTCAACAGTGGATGCGGCATGACAAAAGGTCAATATAGGTGGAAAGTGGTTTGATGGTCTATGTCGAATAAATAGAAGAGTTAAAGTAGATAGTGTAAAGCTTAGGTGACAAAACATGTGGAGCAGGAGGTTTGAACCTAAGACCTCCCTTCTCTTATGCAGATATTCCAACCAACTCGCCTAGTGCGGCAAGTTGGTAAATAGTTGGTAGATGTGCTATTTAGCATATATCTCAAGTCACTCAAGGCTATAAAATTCTTCCACTTTCCTCATTTCAAACCAATCTTCCTTCATTTGAAGCTCCTCATTCCAAGGCTTGAGGAGGCTTAAGGGGATAATAGAGAATATGTAGAGAAGTCTTAGGAATTTTATAAGGCCTTATTTGCATATTGAAGGCATATATTATTATGTATAGGCAATATTTTGGAGAATATTATAAGTCATATATTATTATAGGCATTATGGAGAGATAAGTCCTATATTATTTGGTATAGGAAAGATGAAAATAAGTCCTATTATTTTAATAGGAACATTATAAAGGAATTCAAGGGTTATTATCTGTTAATTCACCAAGCTAGATTATTCCCATGCTGGAACCCGAAGATGTTGTGAAGCTGAGGGATGTCACGAAGCATCGAAGAAGCAAATACTCATCCTAGAGCTCAGATCCTTAGTATGTTAGACATACTTTCAAAATCATTTCCCATGGAGGAGGGTCATATTTACCATTGAGGTCATTGGTGACATTATATCTAATTAACTCTATGAAGGGGGTTATTTTTCTGCACAACAGAGTGAAAGGAGGTCATCGTCAACACCAAACATCGGGTCAATCTTAGCTCTATATAGAGGCTTATTCTTGACATGATACGAGTGAATCCTAAACAAATATCATTTTGTTGTAGAAATTTGGATAATTAACACCATGTAGAGGTTATTTTTCCATGTACCAAATGGGAGGCGTTGAGGTCTTATTGAAGGTTTCAAGCATGAAAAGTTGTGCTAGAGTACTAAGATTTGCAGGACCATTTCCGATTTAGATGAATTAACTCGGGGATGGGAATGTTGGAATAATGTACTTTCTAGATTAGTTTAGATTCATAGAATAAACTAACATCAAGTTCATTATTGTTTCATGTTTGAGTTTTATTACATCTACAAATCGGAAGTGAATTAATGAATCACTTCAAATATTGAACTTAGAGATGTAGGAATTCCCGCCAAACTCCATTATCAACTCTTGTGTAGTGTGGTTCTAATTTTTGCATTGCATTTGATTAAATTGGATTATAATGAGGTAAATTCAAAGTGAATAACTAATTTCCCATAAGCGTCTGTGGTTGAAGAATTTTTTTTTGGCCAATGGTTTACTGATTAGTTAGAAGAGTGGAAGAAATTAGAGAATGGGATTTTCCTAGAGTTTCCAACTCCTTCCATCACCATAGAAAAACTTTAGAAGTGTGCAAAAGAAAAAAAAATTATTATTTTATTCATTGGAGGTATTTCCCATATTCCTTCATTCTTCATATATTCTTTCAAGACTATTCTTTCATTCTTTATATTGCACAAGGACCGACAATACTCTTAGGTGTTCAATGAAAAGTTGCAAAATCCATGAACATGGGGTAAGAATCTCTAAAGAAACCCCAAAGGATTTTAACAAACTAGTCAATGGACCATCAAATAAGAGATAAACAAGGATTCATCACTTTGCATACATTAATCTTGAAAGAAACAAGCAAATCTAGCATATTTAGTAATCCTCTACTCTTGAAAGCTTTAAAATGAACCTAGGTAGATTCTAAGCAATCAGTTTATGATTATGAGAATGGGAGCTCACCATTAATGGCTTCAAGGCCAATGGTTCTTCCCATTTACTCAATTCTTGTGTGTGTGGTGAAATGGAAAAGCAATAACTCAATAAAACAAATGAAATAAGCTCTAAACCCTAAGAAAAATGCTATAGTTTATGTTAGGAAGAAGGAGAGTTCTTAGAAATGGTCTAGGGGTAGTGGGTTATTTATAGTTTTCCAATTTCAGAAATGGGAGACTTTTGGTGCATGTGGGACAAAAGATAAGCCAAAAGGCACTTTAGAGAGTCAAAATAAGATTTGACTAGGTTTAGAAGAGGTTAATCATGGTTTAGGGTTAATTAAACTAGGTTAGACTAGTTAATCCTATTTAGAGAAGAATTAGGGTTTTAAGAGGGTTTTGAGAGGTCTAATCAATCCAATGAAATGGATTGATAGACTAGGAAGTTAGTAAAAGTGGTATAGAAGAGGGTGAGAATATGGTTTTAGCTAATAAGGAATTATATTAACCCCATTAGTTGGTTTATAGGAGAAATACGACTAAAAGAATGTCGTAAACGATGAGTTGGAGGAGGTCTAATTGATGAGGTATCATCAATTTGTGAGAAGGAGAATAATTAGTGCAATAATAGGAATAATAGTGCTTTGATCAAACTATAGGTGTCTACATTTTCCCCTCTTTGGGGTGACATAAGCTACGTCACTTCAAAGAAAGTAGACAAACATAATGAAAAGTTTTGAAGGGGTAGAAGAAAAATTAATAGGACAAAGGATGCCCCCTCGAGTGTTGATGGGGTGATGGAGGAACTCGATCGATGATCAAAAAGAGAACATAAGAAAGAAAATGTGAAGAGAAGATGAGAAAACAACAAGAAAAGGGATATTGAGCTATCCACAAACCAGTGCTTACAAAAACAATTTGTAATCATCATTTTTCTTAGAATCCTCATCATCGGTCCTTATTAAAATGTGAGCATACGATGGAAGCATAAAATGACATGAAAATCCAAGATACAAACAACTTTCCCTTGCTAAAACAACAACTCCATGCAACATACAAACATGTAATGCAATACGAGAAGTAAACAAACTCACCTAACAGGAAATAAGTACAATCACACACACTCAAACCAACAATGTTCAAGACGGTTGCACAAATATTTTGTTATCGAGTTGAAATCCCAAATGTTTTGATAAATGACAAGGGTTGAAAATGATGCCCCAAGAAATTGGTATATGCAAGGGAAATGATGGAGGACACTTAGGTCCAATGAAAAGTAGTGTGCATAATGAAAAATACCGGAAACTCATGCCCCAGTATCGATGAAGTAAGCAGCATAGCTTTTGTAAATGGGTTGGAGATTCAGATGATCCGTGAGTCATTGTTTCAAAATGTGGAAATGCCAACAAGATCTGAGATGAATGCCATGTGAAAGACACAAATTTCAGCCGTAAATGAGTTGATTACCAATTTTAGTCCATTTTCAAAGTTTTCATGATGTTTTTGGGTTTTGGATGATTTTATAATTTTTAAATTTTTGATCGGTCAAAAGAATTTAAGAGATAAAATATCTCCTAAAAGTACAAAAAATGCCTGAGGTGAAGAGAACAGGTATTGGGTGGCAGTAAAATGCCCGACGAGGAGAAGAATGAGCCAAAAATAATTATTTAATAAAAATAATCATCATGACGGGTAAAATAGAGGAAAAATAAAGAAAAATGATAGAAAATAGCATTTGGAATACTCGTAAATCATTCCAGGGTGAAGAAGTGACCACTAGGTGGCACTGAGTGCTCCAACATGTGAAAATTAGCAAAAATAATTATTTAAATATAAAAATAATCATTTTGGTGAGTAGAAGAAGTGTTAGAGTGACCGTGATGGAGAGAAAACATGCCCCAGGGGCATCGTGGTGGCCTAATATACCCACATGGGGGGTAAATCAATCACGACTAGTTCATTTGTAGTAGAGCTCTTGTGAATTTTCACCATGAGTGAGTGTGAGAGCCTCCTAGAGTGAGATGGCGAGGCTACTGAGTAGGAGGAGATGAGTAGATCACATCCAGAGTACCTTCGGGACCCAGTGGATGGACCTTATGTGAGTGCCCTATCCCTCCTTTGTCATTTGTGCATTTAATGTCATTTTTAGGTCATTTTTAGGCTAGATTAGGGGATTTTTTGTATGCATGCACACGCACATGCGTTGAAATATGCATGTACATGCATGCGTCAAATAAAATAGGTATGCATACATGTATTCTATCAAAAAATGGGTACATGCACACGTATCCATTGAAGGGAGGGCATGAGCATCGGGTGGTAAAACACATGGACACGCACACACATGCATTGAAGGGTAGGCATATGCACCAAACTAGGTGTATGCATCCTGGGTGAATAGGGTAGATAGATAGGAAAAGGGGGATATGTGTCATTGACTGGGGCATAGGTTTTGAAAGTGAGGCATAACATGTGTCGAGCATGTATATGTTGAGATAATGCACGTATGTGTCAAGTAGGTGCCCATGCGCGAGGGAAAGAGGACAATTCATCCTCGCAAACAAGTAGCTAAGTATAGATGAAAATAGACTAGATTGTTGTAGAAGAAAGTGAAAAATTAGTATGTTAGATGAATGAAAGAAGAATTTTACTAGAAAACTAGATAGAAGTAGATAGAAATGTAACCCTAACGTGTGTATCTTTTTTACAGTGGATACTACCCATCCTTCAGACCCATGAGAGATATGGCTAGGCTAGTGGTGATAGAGGTGGAGTTTGATGAGGATGATCAAAGGATACTAGACATTCTTTTATATGTCACAGGATTAGCCTACGTGGCCGACATGCCATAGATTACCTTGGATCATGGCCTCCTGACATCCCTAGCCGAGCGATGGCACAGTGAGAGTCAGTGCTTTTGGCTTCCTACTGGTGAGATCACGATCACATTGGAGGATGTATGGCACATCATGCGGGTCCTATCTAGGGTGAGATGATCCAGTATATGAGTCACCAGCCAGACATTGATCAGTGTATCATCAAGTTATTTGGTGTCCCATCTATACTTAGCACCATGGGATGATGATCAAATAGATGTATTGTCGCGTGTGTAGAGGATCCCAAGATGATCGGGTTGTAGTCTATTTGATGGATTTTGTCAGTGGAGTTTTACTCCTGAAAAAACCGGAGCTTCATTTCCACTTGGCCTCATTGGAGTGATATGTGGATTGATCGATGGTGTGACCTACTGCTGGGGCCAGTGCATACTGGCACACTTATACTAGGATCTTCATTTGATTACATACTACCATCAGAAGATGGTAGGACCAGCCAGGTTACTACATATATGGGCATGGGACCACATTTCCATTGGTCACCCTAGGTGTTTTTTGAGAGCTCAAGCTCTAGAGGAGCCTTCTAGTATGGGTTGGGTTCCGATTGGAGATGACATGTGGCCACACATGGGAGATGTATCATTACCACCATGAGTTAGATGATCTACAAGCTAGTAGTGGTATGGAGGCCATACAGACATTTTTAGTGGCCTCAGGATGGCCTAGAGCTCAACACTACGGATAGTTGAGCACTTCATGTTGGGAAGCAAAACTATATGTGGGAGATTTACAGGGTAGATCGGTGTTAGAGATAGTTTGGCATCACCCAGGATGTACTTGGGCTAGATATGTGGTATGCTCACAGGGCTTTTGACATGGGGCCATAGATTTCCATGGGGCTAAAGTATGGCCAACTTCTGATAGGTGGTGCCTGCCATGTGGGTGCCCTTGAGATAGGTTTGAGATCTAGGTTGTACACTCTAGAGTATGCCCCATGGTACCACAAAGTGATTCCTTATCGATTGATGATTCCTAGAGCTGCGTACGATGCAGGAGTGAGGGTCACCCCATGGGGCCTCCTAGTGGTGATGAGGGTGGAGGGGTGTTGGTGACGGTGGGGATGGAGAGGATGATGATGATGATGATGATCCTTTTGATGGCCAATGTCATGATGGGGGTGGGGACATGGTCCTCCACTACAATAGCCCACGAAAGATAGGGGCCTAAGGCTCAGATAGAGATAGAACCTGAGCAGGCACTAGATATAGAGTTTCCTCTAGTAGGCATTCCAGTGGGGATATATGCCCCTTTACAATAGGTATTTCCATAGCAGGTCCACTGCCACCTGCTCTAGGGGGTGGTGGTGATGATGGATAGTTGGTTGCACTTTAGCAATGCTAACTATAGTGGTGAATAGCCATTCATTATAGGTGGTAGTGAGAGAGACCAGGATAGGGCACAAGTACAAGCCTTGATAGTAGAGAGAGATCGAGGTAAAGGTATAGGCATGCCTTGACATCAGAGAGAGATTAGGTGAGCACATGCCACTCAGGGTGGGGATGGTGTAAATGGTAACACACTAGATCAATTAGTTAGTAGCGCAGGGGGCTTAGATATTGAGCCTTTTACATCAGTCATAGACTTAGGTACAGAGTGTCACTACATAGCGGGATCAGGCCCAGCACATGCGTGCATGGGTTTTATCATTCGAGAGACCAGGAGAGCCTGGGTCTAGACTATTACTATAGAGATAGAGATCGGGAGGCCACCACTGTGAGCGAGACAGCCCATGTTGATAGGGGCAGATTGAAGTGAGCGGGATGCCATTGTAGAGAAGCTAGTGCCTTTGGGGACACAAGAGATGATCCAGGATGTTATGAGAGCTAGTGGTGAGGCCTTGTATTACAAGACCACCTATTATAGAGCAGTTCCCAATAGAGCAATGAGTGACACCTTTTGATCATTTAGATGTGAGCAGGATAGGCTCTAGATCACATATCAGAGTGATCGATCAGTCAATACATAACTAGCTGATAGTAGGTGGCACTCTTGGAGAGCCACCCATCACAACCACCACCATTTCATCCCCCAGGACATAGACCAAGCATCCCCGAGAGGGAGAAGAGTTATGGTTGATCTTCCCCTTTTGTACAAATGTATGTATGTATTCAGGCCTCTTATGAAGGCTGATTTTGATTGATGTATGTATTCATATGTATCATTATTGTGATTATGCCTCTTGATGAAGGCTCAGTTTTGATTCATGCCCTTTAGATGGTGGATTGTATCGATGATGTATATCCCTTTTGAGACAACATTTATACATGTTTTATATGGACATTCGATGGTTTATACTTGTCATGTTTTGATATGCCCTTATGATGATGATTCATGTTTCACGAGATGTATGAGTGTATCATGATGTATGATTTTCTCATTTCCCATGTATATGTTAGATAGAGATGTTGTATCTCATGTTTCATACTAGATGATATATCATAGATAATATCATATGTTTTTTATTATGGGAATTTCTATTTTTATTCTAGCACTTGGGATGATACTAGATGATATTGGTGTGGGGGGATAGATTTGTGATTATGTGCAACCCCTCTTGCCCCCATTGATGATACGATATGTGATGATTAGCTTAGTATACATGCATGATGTAAAACTTAGCATTTTTGTATATATGATGTATTTGATGATGTTATATGTGATGAATGGTAGATGATAGATGTGATAACAACAAATGTGTAGTAAAAAACACACAAGAAAAATTTTAACAAAACTAAACAAACATATACATACAAAACAACACAACAATATGTAACTAATAATGAATTCATGCAAATTTTAACAACAATTAAATTGACATTCAATCTAAGTAAAATGAATCCTAAAAGATGCACACAACAGATGATAAAAAAAACAACAATTTTTTACAAGTGAACTCAATGCAATACACAATTAAATCAAACAAGATGCAATCTAAGGTAAGAAAATGGACCATTTATGTAAATCACACAACACAAAAATACACCCACAATCAAAACTATACAAACCAACAACTAAAAGCAATTAACCACTACTTTGTTTTTGTGGGACAACATTGATATATTTTCTAATGTTTTTGGGTTATCTTGAAAGACAACTTCTCAAGGCTATTGTTCACATTGTTTCTGAGGTTTTCCTAAGACAATGTTATAAAGTTGGTGTAGCTTTGTCCCTAGAAGGGATATTTTTGAATGTTTAGGTTTTTGTGCATCCTTTTTGAATGTTTTTGTATTTTCTAAGGTCATGTTTTCTAAAGCAATGTACAAAGACAAAGAAGCGTGGATGCCCCAACATGATGTGGGAATATACAAAGGGTAGAATGCCACATGCATATGTATGAGAAAGTGGAACATGAAGGTGCCCCCAGTTAGTTAGATGAAAATATTCAAAGGCACATCCTTCATGCAGATATAAGAGAAAATAAGCCAGATCACGCTCGCGAAGATGGATTCGGTAGGGTTCCTAGACCTAGCAAAGGAAGTTATTCCTAGAAAGTGGTGAGGGTTACCCATCTTGATGCAAGAGTGGCTTGTGACTGATGAATCCTCCTTGAGTGTTAGAAACCAGTTTTCACCCAAAGACCTGCCCACTGCGCCATAATTGCATGGTTTTCACACGTGGACGACCTATTTTTTTCTTTACTTGTTTTCTCAAATTTTCCATGTTTTGCTTGTTTTTTCTTTGTTTTTCTACTTTTTAGTTCTTATATGATATTCACACCATACTTAAGCATATAAGTGCTTGAGATGCATGGCATTCATAGGTTTCAAAATCTCCTCACCATCTGAATATGCCAGTTTATAAGCTCCTGACCCATACTTAGCAATCACCACATAAGGCCCTAGCCAATTAGCTTCAAACTTACCTTTCTTTTCTCTATCTTTGATGGTATTCTTTTGATTTTATTTCAGCACTAGATCACCTACATCAAATTCATGATGAATGATCCATTTTTTATATCCTCTTGATACTCTATTTTGGTAAACCTTGAGGTGATTAAGCACTCTTATATGATTTTCATCCAATAGCTCTAGCTCTTGTTAGCCAGCTACTCTATAGTCTTCATCTTTATCAAGATAATCCCAGAGAGATATTCTCAGGGAGGGAAGCTCCACTTCCAAGGGTATGATGGCTTCAGTGCCATAAACTAGGGAATATGGGGTCACACCAGTAGGAGTGTGGATGGAGGTTTGATAGGCCCAGAGGGTGGGATGTATTTGTAAGTGCCAATTACGGCCAATCTTACTTACCATTTTCTCCATGATTCATACAAGGGTTTTATTGGTAGCTTTGGCTTGTCCATTACCTTAGGGGTAATAGGGGTAGACCACTTGAGTTGAATATGGAAGCATTGACACAATGTCTTAACCATTTTATTTTGAAGGATTTACCATTATCAGTGATAATGGTGGAAGGGATACCATAATGGTAGATGAGATGGTTCATGATGAATTTGGAAATTTGTGCACCAGTGACATAAGTAAGAGGCACAACCTCTACCCATTTAGTAAAATACTCAGTGGCAGTGATAATGTGGGTGTGGCCATCTAAAGAAGAAGGATGGAGCTTCCCTATGAGATCCAAGCCCCATTTGGAAAATGACCAAGGTGTCATATAGGGTAAAAGCCTTGTGCTAGTGCATGTATCAAGTTCCCATACTTTTGGCATAGCTCACATTTCTTGACAAAATTACAATAGTCTTCTTCCATGGTGGGCCAATAATAACCTACCCTTAAGAGCTTCTTAGCCAAGACCATACCACTAGTGTGTGCTCCACAAATACCACCATGTACTTCCTTAATAGTGTGGACTAAGTCAGTAACATCCAAACAATGAAGCATATTCCCATCATAGCCATGATGATAAAGGGTGCCTCTAGAGGGTATAATGGGCTATACGAATGGATAAGGGATTTCTTCTCAAATGGGTAATGTCTTGGGAAATGTGTCATCTTGTAGGTATCTAAATATAGGGTCATACCAAGGGGAGGATGGACCAAAATTTCACATGCCAAACAATATTTCAGCATGTCATATGTGGGTATTTGTAAATTCTCTACAAAGAAAGGCATTTTACTCTCCTGAGGTGGAATGCGTAAGAGAGATCCAATTGTAGCCATAACATTTGTTGATCTATTATGTGACCTCGTTTTTTCTCAAAGACAATCTGTGTAAAATACTCCTTCAAGGTTTCAACCAACTTCTTGTATGGAACAAGTTTCTCATCTTTGACCTTATACTCATCATTAACTTGTTTAATGATAAGTTGGAGTCCCAATGACTCGTAGTTGTCTAATATTCCAAGTGATAGCCAACTTGAGGCTAGCAATGAGTGCCTCATACTTTGTAATGTTATTAGTGCAAGGGAATCCCAAACAGAATGATCTTGGAATAACCTCACATGTGGGAGTGATGAGCACTACCCTGCCCTTGATCTGTGGAAGGTGAATGATCCATCAAAATGGACTTTCCATTCTACAGACTCTTCAACATACATCATGGATGCATCTGGAAGGTCCAAACACAAAGGTTCCATTCCTGGTAGAGGAGCTTCTACCAACTGATCAACCAATACTTGTCCTTTCAAGGACTTTTGGTTTACAAAATCAATATCAAATTCACTTAGGAGAATGATCCAATTAGCCATTCATCCTATAAGAGTAGGCTTGGATAGAAGGTATTTGAGAGGATCAACTTTGGATATTAGCTTGGTTTTGTTGTTAAGGAGATAATGAAAAGTTTCTAAAAGGTGAAGATGACTGCTAAATAGGCCTTTTTGATCTGCAAGGTAATTCAGTTCATAGGAAATCAAGGTGCGACTAAGATAATAAACTTCCCTTTCTCTATGGTCTAGGTCATATTGGGCAAAGCAAATGCACCAATTAAAACTAGGTATCCGAGATGTATAAGAGGAGAGGTTCGCCTAGGGTAGGTGGCATGAGTACAGGTGGGTTGACAAGGTATTGTTTAAGTAGTAAAATGCCTTTTGACATTTTTCCCCGATTGAATCAACATCCTTCTTGAAGAGATGCGTAAATGGGTGGAATTTATCTATAAAGTTGTATGAAATAAAATAGCAGATTTCTGAATCTTCCCTTGTAAAATTCTAGGTTGTTTAAGAGTTGTATGTGGAGGAATTTATGTGATAGCTATTACCTTAGCAGGATCTACCTCTATTCCTCTTTGAAACAATGAAACCTAGGAGTTTTCCTAAAAAAATGCCAAAGATACACTTCTTGGGGTTCAAGCATACCTTGTAATCCCGGAGACGTTGAAAATACATCTCAGCACTTCAGGGTGCTCTCCTCTACTTTTGGACTTTGCTAAGATATCATCAATGTAATCCTCCATGATGTCATTCATCATGTCATGGAAGATGATAGTCATTGCACGTTGATAGGTGGCCCTAGCATTCTTGAGTCCGAAAGGCATGACCTTGTAACAAAATTTTCCCAAGGGGTGATGAAAGTTGTTTTATGTTGATCCTCCTCTACAATTCTGATTTGGTTATAACTTGAAAAACCATCCATTAAGGACAAAATTTCATAACTAGTGGTGGAATCAACGATCATGTCAATATTAGGCAAGGGGAAGTCATCTTTGGGACATGCCTTATTGATGTCATAGAATTCGGTGTAGAACCTTATTCCAACATGTTTCTTCTGAACAAGGACTATGTTAGATATCCAATCTGAATATTCAATGGGCTTAATTAAATCAGTAGCTAATAACTTTTCAAGTTCTTCTTTGACAAGGAGTGTAATTTTAAGGTGCATCTTTCTCAAATTCTACTTGATGGGTTTGGCGTTTGGGTGCATGACCAAGTTTGGGTCCAAACCGGTATATCGACATATGACCATGCAAATATATCTCCATATTCTCTTAACAACTCTACAAAAAACTTCTACTCTTGAGCTAAGAGTGAAGCTCCCAACTTTATCATTCTAGGTTATGTTAGTGCAGAATCACGACACCCCTAAGTGCCTGCAACTGGGTGGGTTGAGACTCTTAGTGTGATTGCACAACATGGAGCATCTCTCAAAGTGTGGGACCTTGCGAGTTGAGAGAGCTCTCTGGATTAAGGTCGCCTTATTCCTCTATTCAGATTATATACAAAGATATTGTAGAGGATCTATTCTAAATCTACTCTATTTTACCAAGGAGATAGGGTCGAGGAGATGCAAGAAAATAAACTAAGCTAATGAGGTGATGCACCAAAGGAATGTTAGACCCTCGTTTTATAATTTAACACAGACCACGAAAGGCAATACAAACACTATGCACAATGATAAAATTGCAATAAGAGATTAGAGAGACAATGACGAATACATGAGAGGGTCAAGAAACATCCACAGACATATATATTATTGCTCAGGAGTCGATACAGTATATTGCAGTGGCCAAGAAGAAAAAATTGCATTACAATCCAAAGGAGAGGTTAGAAAAGCTCCACAAATCCTTCTATGACCAAAAGAATAAGGGAGGGCACAAAATAGAAACATCCAACCTTTTACAATGAGTCCCGACCCTTCCTTTATAGATTTGGCACAGAGGGGAGAAAGAGAGAGAAGTGGGAAAACTAGTTCGAGTTCAACTACTATCATCAATGCCTCTTGTAAATCTGCCCCAAATCTATTGTGTCTGTAGTAATTACTCATTTGGCGCCTCGAAGGAGGAGGAACAGGATTAGATCAAATCCGATCTGGTTGTTGGGGCAAATAGATCATGTATTAATGGAATGAATATGTTTCTCCATTTTTCACCTACTTAGCTTCTCCAAAATTAAATTTTTAGATCTCCATGGCATAGACAAGGCTGATATATTTTCAACGGTGCTAGATTTGTTGGATTTCGAGCACTAAGTCAAAAGATATACCCATCTAAAATTTGAATCGGGTCATTTAGAAATGGTGGCAACCAGTTGCAAAAACAGGCCCCTTTTTTGAAACCAGACACGTGGACAACTTGCACATGTTTGAGGGTTGCCTTGTATTTTTCTTTTGAAGTTGTGCCAAGCCAACAAGTGGCTTCTTCCACTTGCCCTGTCTCTGCTTTGACTATTCAACCCCGACCATGTCCGCCTCTTTTGGACCTGGGACACGTGGAAGGTAATTAAATATTTGAAAATAAACTCAAGATTTTACCTTTGAAGGAGCATTAGGTTGACACGTGGAAGCCTCTATAGACTCTTGGACTTTTCAATGACCGCTCTTACTTTTTTGGGTTCGAATACGTGGTGAGCTAGCGCTCCTTCAAGAATCACCTTTGTATCGCACTTTGAAATTGTGCTTGATGTAGCAGACGTCACGTTGTCCACTGGTTCTCTATACTTAGTCAATTTTGGGCCCGCTCTATCCCATTTTTAAACTTGAACTACGTGGTGAGCCCACACTCATTTGGGTCTCTGCTTTTGGATCTGCCTTTGGAGATGCGTCGGGCTGACACGTGGTTACTTCTGCTAGCACCTTTATACTTAGTCTTTTTTTAGGCCAGCCCTGTCTACCTTTTGAATTTTAGCTATTGACTTTACCCCTCTTTAGTTTTGGGACACGTGGGGATCTGGCACTTATTAGAGTCTTCCCTTTTGGATTCAATATTTGGAGGTGTGCCATTTGGACACTTGGTAGCATCCACTATCTCCTCCATACTTAGTCAATTTTAGGGCTCATTCTGAGTCTTTTCAGAGCCTGATGACTTCAAGCCTTCATCATTTCTTTTCCTTTGAGCCTCTAGTTTCTTTGACACTGTCTTCTCCTTCCCTAACCCTTCTTTTCATTTTAGATCCCACCTGTAATCTGTTTGCTGGATTTGAAGCACGGGTTCACTCGATAGAGCCATTTCTTGAATTTCTTCTTGCACGGGTCATTTGAACTTTCATAGGTCTTGCCACTCCATTGCAGAGTCCCTTTGCAACCTGTTTGTAGGATTTGAACATGATTTCTCTAGTTTCTTATATGCGGGGTTGTGGCTAATCAATTTTGTTGGGGAAAAAAATAGTGATAACAATTTGGCAACTTGCAGGGGCATCTTCCTACTAGATGAAGAGATCAGTAGCCTTGAAGCATCCATTGGGTGTGGAGTCAAGAATGATGGCTTGATACTGATCCTACCTCTGATCTCATGAGCCTTGACCATTTGCACTCTCAATTTTCATAAGAAATCTTGAAACAAGGCTTCTGAGAGTAGAAAATTGTTTTGACCCAGGGCTTTCATTTGTCCCTGAATGGACTATTTCGAAGATGGCTTTATAGTTGCTCTACATTTGTTTTATTTTGAAATCAACTATTACAGGAAACTATGGGTCTCTCTCTGCCATGAATACTGAAAGGGATAGCACGTTCACTTGGAGGCACATTGAACTATGTACCGACGCAACCTGGAGCAATAAAGAACCTATTCCACAACACTCAGGGAAAAAAACCTACACTATAACAAAACAATGTGCATATGCACTTAGGGAAATTAAAATCCTATGCTAATATTTACAGGGGTGGAAAATTCCCAATCAATAGCAATATTTGAGATGGATCTCATTCATTGGGATCTGTAATTCTTCGCCATCAGATTTAGCCAGCTAGAAGGCATTGTTACTCTTGCACTCTATGATCATGTAAGGGCCACTCTAGATAGCATCAAATTTGGATTGTTTTCCTGGATTTTCCCGATCTTCATCCCATTTTAGGATTAAGTCCCCTTCCTGAAAGGTCCTCATTCTTTCCTTCTTGTCAAAATTTTTTTATCAATGTTTGATCCTTCTCCATGTCTACATTTCATGCTCTCTTGCCTCTCCTACCTCCATTAGCTCTGCATACCCGATTTCCATAGGCAAAAACTTAGCCACTCTAATTGTTTCATGAGTTCTAAAGTGGGCAAATCCAATGATATGGGCAATACTGCCTCCTTTCCATATACAAGCTTGTATGGTGAACTACATGTGGATCTTTTGGATGTGATCCTATCACCCCATATAACTGATTTGAGCTTTGCATGCCAAGTCCTCTCCGATTTTCATCAAGGTTCCTTCTCGATAATCCTTAATAGGGTCTTATTTATGGACTCTATTTGTCCATTACCTTGAGGGTAATAAATTGATGAGGTCTGAGATACACACCATTCTTAACTACCCATTCAGTGATCCTTGTACCAAGGAATTGCAATGCATTATATGATATAATAGTGGTAGGGACTCCAAACTTCATGGCTATTCCTTCATAAAAATCCAAGATGTTGGATTCACTTGCTTCTTTTAGTGCCACTGCTTGACCACTTGGTGAAATAGTCTATTGCAATGAGTATCCATTTGTGGCCTTGGCTTGAATTTGGGTTAATCACCCCAATGAAGTCTAGTTCCCATTACATGAATGGTTGTTCCACTGAAATGGGATGAAGGGGCAGGGCTGCTAGCTAGCTTCTCCTTTCCTATGAAGAATGCACATTTTTACACTTCTTGATCCATGAATAGCAGTCCCAACACCGTAGGCCAATAATAATCAGCTTTCATGATCTTGAGAGTTATTACTCGATGTTTTAGGCATCCGTGTGATTGCACAACATGGAAACCTCTCTCCAAGTGTGGGACTTGTGAAAATGAGAGAGGAATCTCTAGATTAGAGGCTGGTTCCTCAAACTCCTCGATTTAGATCTATATTTTGCACAACTACGAGAGGTTCGAGATCCTAATCCTACTCTAAATTGCAAGGAGACGAGGATAAAAATGCAAAAATGAAACTAAACTAAAGATGGTGATGCACCAAAAGGAGTGGTGAAACATTTTTTTGCCATGTAAATAGACACAAATTCATGAAATGCAACAAGGAAAACATACACAAGCTGATAGATGTAATTAGAGGTCTTAAAATGAAGTAAAACAATACAAACAGAGAGGGTTTGAAAGCATTCACGAGTTTGCCTTGTCAATTCCATGTAAAAATCTCTTGCATTCCACCCTCGAAGAGGTATAAACCTGCTTTCTGATACTTGAAAAAGGTCTGATTCTTACAACTATCACTTGCTGGAGGTGAAAGAAGAAGTTTTCTATGCCAAAAGTGTTCAACCATGAAGAAATGAGCCAAATCTGGCTTTTACAATACATGGGTCGAGCCCAGGAGAGAGAAAACATGAAAAACACATGGGAGCCATCCCTCATTGATGGAAAATGCATTAAAATAGCATGGAGGACCTTACAAACCCATACCCTATCATTTTTGACCATATTGGAGAAGAATGCGACCCATTCTGTATTAAATTTGGTTGTTGAAATGTCATTTCTGGCCATGGACACGTACCAGAACCGTTTTTGAATTTTCTCTCTCCAAACTAAACCAAAATTAGAAATTGACCATGGAATCATGTAGATAATTTTAACATCTTTCCAATGATATAAAGAACGTGAAAATCTGAGCTCTGGATCAAAAGATATGATCGTTTGAAGATTTAGGGCAAAAATGGCCCAAAAACGGATCGGCGGGAAAAAATTTCAAATTTTACCTTTTTTTTGTCTTTGGAAAAATTTTCAAAAATTCCCCATGCTCCACTGGTCGGATGCCATGTGGCAAGCTCTGATTCACTCTGGAATTCTCTCTCCTTCTCTTTTCATGGGTTTTCCTTTGAAAATCGACCTTTTTATACTCTTTTGGAAAAAAATTCAAATTTGCCTCCGACCCCCGAACTCCTCTGCCACGTGGCAGCTTCCTATTGGCTGCGGGCCTCAAATGGGAAAATTTTCCACAAAAACTCCACCGAGCCATAACTTGAAAAATATAAGGAGTTAGGAGGCAAACTTTACCTTTCTGGAAAGCTGAGAGAGAGCTCTATCTGATGGTGCCATTTCCAGAAAGCCTTGAGTGCCTAAAAATCAAAAAATGTAGACTGAGGCACAAGAGAGGCAAGAACACAAGGAGTTAGCCACAAAAATGAGCTGGGGCACCATTTTGGATAACAATTTTGGTGACTCAGAGGGGTCATCATCTGCTAGATGAAAATACCAGTTGCCTGAAGCAGTCCATTGGGCATGGAGTCATCAAATATTCTATTTAGAACCTCAACTGACTTAGAATGTGCAAGGAGGAAGATGGAATATCACATGATGGAAGCAAGGACTGCAAAACATCTCCAGGGACAGCAAGCTGTGCCAAAGCACTTAGGGAAAGCAAAACTAACCTACAACAAAACAATGTGCAAAGCACTTGGAGGAATGAAAATCTAATCTAATATTTACAAGGTGGTAAATTTCCCTCTAGAAGCAACGCTTGAGATAGATTCCATTGATTGGAATCTGCAGTTCTTCACCATCCAATGAGGCCAATTGGAAAGCATTGTTGTTCTTGCACTTCGTGACCATGTATGGGCCACTCCAAATGGCATCAAATTTTGAATGCCTTCCCGGTTTTGCTCTATCCACATCCCATTTCAACACTAGATCTCCAACCTGAAAAGATCTATCCTTGGCCTTCCTATCAAAGGTCTTTTTGATCAAAGCTTGATCCTTTTCCATTGCTTGGGATGCCTGATTTCTGACCTCCTGCAGCTCCATCAACTCTGCATATCTCACCTCCATGGGCTCAAACTCTAGCAACTCTAATTGCTTCATGAGTTCCAATGTTGGCAACTCAAGTGACATGGGCAAGATTGCCTCTCTTCCATAAACAAGCTTGAATGGAGAGTTACCTGTGGATCTCTTGGGAGTTATCCTATCAGCCCATAAGGCTGATTTCAGTTTGGTATGCCAAGACCTCTGATTCTCATCAAGAGTCCTCCTAATGATCCTCAACAAGTTCTTGTTTGTAGACTCGGCCTGGCCATTACCTTGAGGGTAATAGTTTGATGAAGTGCTTAGGTAGATCCCGTTCTTGACAGCCCACTCAGTCACCTTGGATCCAATGAATGCCAATGCATTATCTGAGATTATTGTAGCAGGTATACCAAATCTGGTTGCTATCCCCTCATAAAAGTCTAAGATCTTTGGACTCATTTGCTTCTTTGAGTGCTCTTTGCTTGATCCACTTGGTGAAGTAGTCCGTGGCTGTCAAAATCCATTTGTGCCCTTGACTTGAATTAGGATTAATGACTCAATGAAGTCCAAACCCCATTGCATGAATGGCTGGTCAAGCTGAGATTGGATGCGATGGAAGGCAGCAAGTCTCTCTTTTCCTGTGAAGAATGCACAATTCTTACACCTCTTGATCCATGCATAGCAATCACTGAAAATTTTAGGCCAATAATAACCAGCCTTCATGATTTTTAGAGCTGTCACTCTTGGTGCAAAATGACCACCAGCTGATCCACCATGGAACTCTTCCAACACCCTATGAATCTGATTTGTGCTAATGCATCTCAGCAGCACTCCATTCACATCTTTCTTGAACAAAACTCCATCAACAATGGCATATGGGATAGCCTGCAATCTGAAGTGTCTTCTTTGGGTCTTGTTCATCTCCGGAGGGCATAGGCCTGTGCTTAGGAAGTGCATTATACCTTGGGTCCAGCAAGGAGTGGGGGCAGCATTGTTTTCTTCTTGAGTGCCACATGGCTCATGGCTGTCTTGAACTGTCAAAACAGCCTCTCCTTCATTGCATGCTTCTTTTTGCTTCCCCAAAACCAGCTGCTCACACAATCCTTTTCCTCTTACCAGCTTGGTGATTTTGATCTCAATGTCATACTCCATGACACGGGTGATCCAACCTGCCCTTTTCTCATTCAAATCTTTGTTGAGGAGGAAGTCCTTAACTTAACATGTGAGACCAGCAACTGGACCTTGTTGTTTGAGACTAAATGCTTGAATTTCTTCAAGCTTCTGATTACTGCCAGCACATGCTTCTCAATAAAAGAGTACTTCACCTCATAGTCATCTAGGCTCTGGCTGAAGAAGGCAATTGGCTGCTCATCATTATCCTTGTTCTGCTGTACCAAAATGGCAAAAATAGTGTCATTACCTCCAAATGCATAGAGGATGAAATCCTTGGAGAAGTCCGGGTTGATGAGAGTTGGTGCTTGAGAAATGGCTTCTTTGATTGCTTCAAAACTCTCCTTGCCTTCTGCTTGTCCACTTGAAAGCCATGCTCTTCTTTAACATTTTGGTGATGGGCTTGACAAGGGCTGCAAAATCTGGGACAAACCTCCGAACAAAGTTTATCCTCCCCAAGAAACTCTGAAGGGCTTTCTTGTGGCTTGGCAATGGTAGTGCTCTTATGGCTTCGACTCTCTCTGGATCAATTGCTAATCCTTCTTTGGAGACAATATGGCCAAGGAGCTTTCCTTCATGTGCAAGAAAGATACACTTCTTAGGATTCAAAGACACTCCAAATTTCCTACACCTCGTGAAAACTTGTCTCAAATGAGAGAGGTGGTCTGCTGCATTTTGGAAAAATAGTGATATCATCAAGGTAAATCAGCACCACGTTGTTAATCAAACCTTTGAACGCCATGTCCATTGCTCTTTGGAAGGTAGCACCAGCGTTGGACAGCCCAAATGGCATCTTCCTGTATGTAAAAGTCCCCCATTTGGTTGTGAAGGCTGTCTTGAACTGGTCTTCTTCCTTCACCATAATCTGATTGTAGCCGGAGTAGCCATCAAGTAGTGAAAACCTCTCGGAGCCAGCCACAACTTGCAAGATTTGCTCCATGGAAGGGAGTGGGTAATGGTCCTTGAGAGATGCTCTATTTAAGTCTCTGAAATCAACACACAATCTGATCTCTCCACTCTTCTTTCTGACTGGAACCAAGTTGGCAACCCAACTAGAATGCTTGATTGGGAATATGATTCTTGACTCAATCAGCTTGTCCAATTCTTTCCTCATGAGAGGCTCCATGTGTGGATTGGTGGTCTTTGTTTACTACTGACGAGGCTTAGTATTTGGATCCAATTCAATGGTATGCTGAGCTAAGTTGGGATTGAAACCTTTCAAATCTTCATAGCTCCATGCAAACACATCAGGGAACTCTTGACACAGTTGTACGAACTCATACCTTTCTTGATCAGTTGTCATCTTTCCAATTTGCAATGGTTTGTTCTCTTCTACCAAGATGGATACTGAATCCTCTCTCTTGACCTGAATGTTTGCTTTCTCCTTTCTAAACTGATCATTGGGATTAAAAATGGACTCCAAAGTGATAAGTCCCTTGGGCAGCTTGTTAGTTCTCAGCTGTACCACTTGGTCACCATCTTTTTGTTCGATTTTTCTTGATTCTTAGTGAGAACTCGGCTTCTTCTTGCTTGAAAATGGATGATTTGCTTGGTCATTCTCAAACACTTGCCAAGCTGACATTGTTATCGGCCTTTGAAGGCCTCACAATCACGTGGATGTTTGGTTGTACCTTGTCTTGTTGAATGCTTTCCACAATGTCAAAGGCTGCCCCTCTTGCTGCTGAAGCTGTCGTCAATGACTTGATTCTCTTTCCTAGGAATGGATTTGATGCCAAAACCCTCAAAATCTTCCATGAGGTCCCACACCTGTTCTTGTAGCACCTGAGTAGATCATTCTTGGCAGCATGTTGTCCCTTGACCTGATTTACAATCAATTCACTTGTCACCAAAGACTTGCAAGTTCTTTATTTTCTTCTTGATTGCCCAATGCATCCCTTGCACTAAGGCTTCATATTCAGCAGTGTTATTGGAGCATGCAAACTGAAATCTAAAAGCTGAATAGTACCTTACTCCTTGAGGTGAAACAAGCATGGCTCCACCTCCTGCACCTTGTCTACTTCTTGATCCATCAAAAAACAGCTGCCATACCTCATTGTCATCCTTGTGGTTTGGCTTGGTGATGTTAGGAATAGGCTGATTTTCTTCATGTATACAATAGACCCCTAGCTCAGATTCTTCTACTTCTTGATAAGGATCAAAAGCATGTACCTTGTTTTCCCATTCATCAAGAGTTAGATCCGGGATGCTCCCAACCTTGGTGTCAGCTTCATCGGTGCTTGGGTGGTCTTCTTGATCAAATCTTTGAACAATTGGCGTTGATCTGACTTGGAGTGTAAGGCTCAATGTGGAAGTTTGCAATAGGTTCAGACCTGATTGTAGCCTTAGTTCCATACCTCATTCTGAACAGCATGTGTGACCAATCAGCAGACAAATATCCCCCAATCTTGGCTGTGAAGTCCCTTGACAAGCATAGGGAAAAAGAGTGGTGGAAGGTCTATGGTGATACATCTTGTGAAACAACAACATTTGGACATGCATGCAAGGTAAGACTCAAGTTTCTAATCACCCCAACTATTATACTTTGTTGTCCCATCCAGTGCACTACCCCTTTGGATATGGTTTCATCTTTGGAGCCCTAGGCGATCAGCTATTTGTTTAGGCATCACTGAGCTACTTGCCCCGGAATCTATCATGCAATTGTGCACTAACTGATTTCCAATGATTAATGAAACATAGAAAGGAGGGGGCTTCAACATTTTACCTTGCTGTCCTCCATGATTTCCCTCAGGCTGGGCAGCATTTGTGAGCACTTTCTCTTGCATCTGAACTTGCTGATTCGAAGTTGGCCAATCCTTCATGGCAGCTTGTAACAAGTCTCTTTGGCCTAGGATAGATAGGGATTCCCACATTGATATATTAACATTTGTCTTCTTCATCTGATCAATGATATTGAATGGTGATGAAGGATCTCTTTGTTGTCCCTTTGCTTGTACATTCACTCCTTGCACGTGGGCAGCAATAACTGGTATTTGAGTTGGTCTAGGAGCTGTTCTTGGCTGCCCTTGTGCATTTGAAATTGGATTTTGCTTGCCAACCATTTGTGGAGCCATGGAAGGTTGTGGATTGGTTGGAGCTAATGGTTGTTCTTCACCCAAATTCCTTCTTTTTGACCTTGTGTTGGCTGCAACACCTTGGGAAACTTCCTGATTCATGCCACAAAAATCCTCTGCTTGCCAATTTACCAACGTGGTGTCATTTGGGGCTGATTGCTGTTGGAATGTTTCTTGTTGTTGGTTGTTTCCTTGACTGCCCTCACCCTCCACACCAGTAGTTGTCACCATTAATGCTTGATTCAAAGCACCATTGAAGCACATGGATTGGTTATGAGGTTCATTGCATGGAAAACACCAGTCATACTCCTGAGCAATGTTGTTTTGTGTTGGCACCAATGCCTTAGAGGCAGATATGGCATTTGGATTGTAGGGCTGAAATGGTCTATTGGCAGGAGGCCTTGTTTGATTCATATTTGCAGCTGGATTAGGAGGTCTTTGTGGTTGGTATGGCTGCCTGTTGGGCTGAGCTTGGGGCTGGTAAGAAGGTCTAAAACCTTGGGCTTGCTGCCTCTTGAGAGTGACTAGCTCATTGCCTAGGTTTTGCAATTGCTTCATGACTTCTTGAAGCTCATTTGGGGCACTTGGAGATGAAGTAGAAGCTTCATTTGAACTCTGATTTCTAGGAGTGGGAGAAGGAGCCAAATTAGGTGCTTGATTGGTATTTGGACTCTCTAAACTTGGAAACAATGGCATGGGAGGTCTAGGGGCTAGTTTTCCAGCTTGGATCAAACAATTTTCAGCCCTAATGGCAATCTTTATAAGCCATAGGGATAGTTATGCCTCCCATGGACTGAATCAACATAGAAATATCAAATTTAGAGCTTTGAGATAGTAGAGAAAAGCACCTTCTGTTTGTTAGTCGACTTGCCACTGGAATTCTCTCCCAAGTCTTTTGAAATCTGAAGTTGAAATCGGTCAATTTGCTCATTGGGAGCTCTCTTGATGGTTGTCGGCTGCTCCAAAGAGACAAGTTGTCTCCCTTCTCTCCAATTGCTCATGAAGTGCTATACATAGCTGATTCCAATTTGTGATAGAACCAGCTCCAGGCTTCTAAACCATTGCAATGCTTTCCCCTTGAATGAAGATGCCAGCAATTTGTGACCACTTGCATCTCATTGATTTCATGAATTGCACAAAGATTGGCAATGTCTTTAACATGATCACACAGGAGTAGTCGATTTTCTCCGGTGAAGTAGGGAATGTTCTTGAGGCTGCAATTGGAATTGGATGTTGTGCATTGAGGGCAAGTGGGCTCTTTGCTGTGAAGTTGACATAGGGGTTGTTTTGTGCCATTCTAATTGGTCTTAGAACCCTTGTTGATTGAATGAAAGGCCTACCAGGTGGAGGAGTTGAGAGAGTTACTGTTTGGTGGAGATGGAGACCTTTGGATTCTCCTCCCACTTTGCCTTACTCTTGGAGATAACTGCGAGATATTCAAACAACACCTCTTCTTCTCCGACTCTTGACCTTGTAGTGATTCTTCTCATGAGTTTTCGGGCTGCCTTTGCTGAAACCAGTTGATTCTTCCCCTTGGAGTCACGGATATGCAAATTATAGCTCTTTTCAAGCAAGAAAATTGCAGCGAGATGCACATCAACTTTGCTGCAATAAAAATGAGACCTCTAAGGTCCCACCGGCGTGCCAAAAAACTGTTGTTGCAAATCAGCGGCACCCACGGATGCAAATCAAGGTTACGAATTGATGTTTTAGGCATCCGGTGTGATTGCACAACATGGAAACCTCTCTCCAGTGTGGGACTTGTGAAAATGAGAGAGGAATCTCTAGATTAGAGGCTGGTTCCTCAAACTCCTCGATTTAGATCTATATTTTGCACAACTACGAGAGGTTCGAGATCCTAATCCTACTCTAAATTGCAAGAGAGACAGGGGATAAAAATGCAAAAATGAAACTAAACTAAAGATGGTGATGCACCAAAAGGAGTGGTGAAACATTTTTGCCATGTAAATAGACACAAATTCATGAAATGCAACAAGGAAAACATACACAAGGCTGATAGATGTAATTAGAGGTCTTAAAATGAAGTAAAACAATACAAACAGAGGGTGAAAAGCATTCACGAGTTTGCCTTTATCAATTCCATGTAAAAATCTCTTGCATTCCACCCTCGAAAGAGGTATAAACCTATTACAAACTGTGAAAAAGGTCTGATTCTTACAACTATCACTTGCTGGAGGTGAAAGAAGAAGTTTTCTATGCCAAAAAGTGTTCAACCATGAAGAAATGAGCCAAATCTGGCTTTTACAGTACATGGGTCGAGCCCAGGAGAGAGAAAATGTGAAAAATGCATGGGAGCCATCCCTCATTGATGGAAAATGCATTAAAATAGCATGGAGGACCTTACAAACCCATACCCTATCATTTTTGACCATATTGGAGAAGAATGCGACCCATTCTGTATTAAATTTGGTTGTTGAAATGTCATTTCTGGCCATGGACACGTACCAGAACCGTTTTTGAATTTTCTCTCTCCAAACTGAACCAAAATTAGAAATTGACCATGGAATCATGTAGAGAATTTTAACATTTTCCATGATATAAAGAACATGAAAATCGAGCTCTGGATCAAAAGATATGATCGTTTGAAGATTTAGGGCAAAAAACGGCCCAAAAACGGATCGGCGGGAAAAAATTTCAAATTTTACCTTTTTTTGTCTTTGGAAAAATTTTCAAAAATTCCCCACGCTCCGCTGGTCGGATGCCACGTGGCAAGCTCTGATTCACTCTGGAATTCTCTCTCCTTCTCTTTTCATGGGTTTTCCTTTGAAAATCGACCTTTTTATACTCTTTTGGAAAAAATTCAAATTTGCCTCCGACCCCCGAACTCCTCTGCCACGTGGCAGCTTCCTATTGGCTGCGGGCCTCAAATGGGAAAATTTTCCACAAAAACTCCACCGAGCCATAACTTGAAAAATATAAGGAGTTAGGAGGCAAACTTTACCTTTACGGAATTTATGAGCCAGGAACACACACTTTTTGGGTTTAATGACACCCCAAACCTTCTACATCTCTGAAATACATGTCTAAGGTGAAAGAGATGGTTTGCAACATTTTTTGAAAAGACAGTGATATCATCTAGGTACACTAGGACTATGTTGTTGATCAAGCCTTTGAATGCCATATCCATAGCTCATGGAAATGTTGCTCCAACATTTGATAGTCCAAATGGAATTTTCCTATAAGCATATGTTCCCCATTTGGTGGTGAAGGCCATCTTGAATTGATCTTATTATTTCACCATTATTTGGTTATAACCTAAATACCCATCTAACAATGAGAACCTCTTAGAACCAGCTACAACTTGTAGGATCTGTTCCATTGATGGAAGTGGGTAGTGATCCTTAAGTGATGCTTTGTTTAGATCATGAAAGTCCACACACCTTGATTTCTCCATTTTTCTTTCTCATAGGTACCAAGTTAGCAACCCAACTCAAATGCTTGATAGGAAAAATGATATTGGCCTCAATTAGCTTGTTTCCTAAATTGGCTCCAACATTTGATAGTCCAAATGGCATTTTCCTATAAGCATGTGTTTCCCATTTGGTGGTGAAGGCCATCTTGAATTGATCTTCTTATTTCACCATTATTTGGTTATAACCTGAATACCCATCTAACAATGAGAACCTCTTAGAACCATCTACAACTTGTAGGATCTGTTCCATTGATGGAAGTGGGTAGTGATCCTTAAGTGATGCTTTGTTTAGATCACGAATGTCCACATACACCTTGATTTCTCCATTTTTGTTTCTCATAGGTACCAAGTTAGCAACCCATCTCGAATGCTTGATAGGAAAAATGATATCGGCCTCAATTAGCTTGTTTCTAGTGGCTCCAACATTTGATAGTCGAATGGCATTTTCTATAAGCATGTGTTTCCCATTTGGTGGTGAAGGCCATCTTGAATTGATCTTCTTATTTCACCATTGTTTGTTTATAACTTTGAATACCCATCTAACAATGAGAACCTCTTAGAACCATTTCAACTTGTAGGATCTGTTCCATTGATGGAAGTGGGTAATGATCCTTAAGTGATGCTCTGTTTAGATCACGAAAGTCCACACACACCGATTTCTCCATTTTTGTTTCTCATAGGTACCAAGTTAGCAACCCATCTCGAATGCTTGATAGGAAAAATGATCTTGGCCTCGATTAGCTTGTTTAATTATTTTCTCATGAGAGGATCAATATGGGGATTTATTGGCCTTTGCTTCTATCTAAAAGGATTAGCTCTTGGATCCAACTCGATGGTGTGTTGTGCCAGCTTTGGGTTGAAACCTTTTAAATATTTATAAGTCCAGGAAAAGACATCTGGGAACTCTTGACGAGTTGAAAAAAATTCATATTTTCTTTGTTGAGTGCTTACCACCTTGCCTAATCTATGCAATGTTTTGCCTTCTTCTATAAAAATAGGTTATGAATCTTCACCCTTTACCTGAATATTTTCCTTCTCTTTTCAGAATTGGTCATTTGGGTTGAAGATTGATTCCAAAGTGACAAGACCCTTTGGTAGTTTGTTGGTCCTCAACTGTACCACTTGATCTCCATATTCTTCTACTCCAATCTGTCTTGATTCCTAGAGGAGAATTCAGCTTCCTCTTGTAGAAAGTTGACAATTTTTGATCATTTTCAAAGACTTTCCAACTTGTGTTGTTGCCTAGGATAGTTGGCCTTACAACTAGCTTGATATGGGGCTAATGCTTATCATTATTGATACTCACCACACCATCAAATGTTTCCCCAATTTTTGCCAATCATCTCTTCTGCTTCATTCTTCTTCCTTAGGATGGAGCTAATGTTGAATGCCTCAAAATCCTCAATGAGGTCCCATACCCGATTCTTGTAACTCTTTGAAAGGTCATTCTTAGCGATATTTTTCCTCATAGGTGATTAGCAATGGTTCATTGTCACCAAACACCTACAAGTTCTTGATTCCATGTTTCCTTGCCCAATGCAATCTATGGACCAAAGCCTCATACTCTGTTGTGTTGTTTGAACAAGAAAATTGGAAATGGAAAGTTGAGTATTATTTCATACCTTTAGGCGAGAAAAGCATAGCTCCTCCTCTGTCAGATCCTTTCCTACTTCTTGAGCCATCAAAGAATAATTGTCATACCTCATTATCATCTTTGTGGTCTAGCTTAATGATGTTGGTAAGAGACTAATTTTCTTCATGCAAACAGTAGACTCCTAGCTCAAACTCCTCCATCTCTTTATAGGGGTCAAAAGCATGTCTCTTGTTCACCCACTCGTCGAGAGTCAAGTCTAGGATACACCCCACCTTGGTATTTGTCTCACAAGTGCTTGGGAGGTCCTCCAAATCAAAGGCTGAACAATTTACATTGATTGGGATAGGTACATAAGACTCAATATGGTAATCTGCAATGGGCTCAGATCTGATTGTGGCCTTAGCTCCATACCTTGTTTTGAAAAGCATGTGTGACCAATCAGCAGAAAAATAGCCTCCAATCTTAGCAGTGAAGTCTCTCAACAAACACAGTGCAAAATGTGGTGGTAAGTCTATGACTGATATGTTTTGCAATAATCACATTGGGGCAGGCATGCAGTGTGAGGCTCAAATATTTAATGACTCCAACAGTTGTCACTATTGTCCCATCCAATTACACTACCCCCTTGGAGATGACTTCGTATTGGAGACCCAGTTGATCAGCTATTTTCTTTGGCATTACAGAGCTACTTGCCCCCGAATCAATCATGCAATTGTGTACCAATTTGTCCCCAATGATCAATGAAACATAAAATGGAGGTGGCTTTAGATTCTTACCTTGTTTTCCTCCATGGTTTCCTTTAGGCTGAGCCACATTGGCAAGCACTTTCTCTTGCTGGTTAGGGGGCTTGATTTGAGCTTGACCAATTGGCCATAGCAGTCTGCAACAGATCTCTCTATCCTAGAATGGCCAATGACTCCCACATTGAAATGTTCACATTTTTCTTCTTCATTTGTTCAATGATATTAAATGAGCTATCCTTTTGCTGCCCCTTTCTTGGCACATTTTTCTCTTGCACATGGGTTGTCACAACTAGTGCCTGAGTGGATTTGGAAGGTGGCTTGGACTGACTCTGCATATTGGGAGTTACACTTTGAGTGCCAATACCTTGTGGAGTAATGGAGGGTTGAGGATTACCTGAGTTAAGTGATTGTCCTTCTCCAATATTTCTCTTTTTGGATCATGTATTGGCAGTTATACTTTGAGAAGGGGCCTGATTCATTCCACAAAAGTCCTCAGCTTGCCAATTAACAAGCATAGTTTCACTTAGAGATGCCTCTTGTTGAGATCCTTTCGATGATTTTCTTCCTAACTAGACTCTTGTGACACACCACCTGGTTTGTACCATCAAGGCCTGGTTTAGTGCACCATTGAAGCACATTGATTGGTTATGAGGCTGATTGCATGGAAAACACCAATCATATTCTTGGGCCATATTGTTTTGTGCTAGGACCAAGGCCCTTGATGTTGAAGCTGTGTTTGGATCATATGACCGAGAAAGGTCTAACAACTTGAGGTTGTCCTTGGCTCTGATTTTGATTTACAACCTGAGTTGGTGGCCTATTTTGTTGATATGGGGGTCTAGCCTGATACTGAGCTTGAGGCTGATATGGCCTAGAACTTTGAGCTTGTTGCCTCTTGATAGTTACTAACTCATTCCCTAGGTTCTGTAGTTGTTTCATAACTTCTTGAATCTCTTTTGAGGTACTAGAGGATGAGGTGGAGGCTTCAGCTGAACTTTGATTCCTAGGAGTAGGCATAGGAGCTAATGTGGGTGTTTGGCTGGTGCTTGGGTTTCCTAATTCTAGATATAGAGGCATGGGTGGCCTAGGAGCAAGTTTTCTAGCCTAAATTAAACAATTTTCAGCTCTTATGGAAATGCTATAGGCTGTAGGTAAGGTTGTGCCTCCCATTGATTGAATCATTAAAGCAATATCAAAATTTAGAGCTCTAAGAAAGTATAAGAAGGCACCTTCATCTGTGGGCTTTACAGACCACTGGAATCCTATCCCATGTCCTTTGAAATCTGAGGTTGAAATCTGTCAACTACTTGTTAGGAGCTCTCTTGATTGTTGTCAGTTGCTCCAACAAGGATAGATTATCCCCCTTTTCTCCAAACTGGTCATGAAGAGCTCTGCACAGATGGTCCCAATTATGAATAGAGCCTATTGTTAGACTCCTAAACCATTGTGAAGCTTTACCCTTAAGTGAAGAGGCTAGCAATTTGACTATAATGTTCATCTCAGTGATCTCATGGATTGCACAGAAATTTGTAATGTCTTGAACGTGGTCACCAGGAGAAGTCTGGTTCTCTCCAATGAAATATGGGATGCTCTTTAAAGCTACCACTGGGACTGGATTTTGTGCATTAAGGGAAAGTGAGATGTTGTAGGTGAAATTGACATAAGGATTTGTTTTGCCATCCTGATTGTCCTGAGGTCCCTTGATTGAAAAGAATGACCTACTAGGAGGAGGTGTTGACAAGGCTCTGTTTGGTGGAGATGGAGACCTCAGGCTCTTCTCCCCCTTCTCCTTTTGTCTAGAGACAAATGCAGATAGACAAACCGTCCCTCTTCTCTGGTTCTTGACCTTGTTTGTATTCTTCTCATGAACTTGGCAAGCTTGGGCTACTAAAACCAGTGGATTATTGTCCCTTTTGGAGTCGCCGATGTGTAGTTTCAAAGCTTCTTAAAAGCTAGAACTTGTAACAAGTGCACATCAATCTTGCTGCAGTTAAAAAATGAAGACTTCTTGTCCCACCGAGCGTGCCAAAACTATTAGTGCAGAATCACAACACCCCTGAATGCCTACAACCTGGGTGGGTTGAGACTCTCAGTGTGATTACACAACATGGAGCATCTCTCAAAGTGTGGGACCTTGCAAGTTGAGAGAGCTCTCTAGATTAAGGCTGGTTCCTATTCCTCTGTTCAGGTGCATACAAATATATTGCAGAGGATCTATTCTAAATCTACTCTATTTTACCAAGGAGACAAGGTCAAGGAGATGCAAGAAAATAAACTAAGCTAACGAGGTGATGCACCAAAGGAATGTTAGACCCTCGTTTTGTAGTTTAACACAGACCATGAAAGGCAATACAAACACTATGCACATATGACCAAATTGCAATAAGAGATCGGAGAGACAATAACGAATACATGAGAGGGTTGAGAAACATCCACATACATATATATTATTGCTCAAGAGTCGATACAATATATTGCAGTGGCCAAGAAGCAAAACTTGCATTAAAATCCGAAGGAGAGGTTAGATAAGCTCCAAAATCCTTCTATGACCAAAAGAAGAAGGGAGGGCGCAAAACAGAAACGTCCAAACTTTTACAATGATTTTCGACCCCTCCTTTATAGATTCGACACAGAGGGGAGAAAGAGAGAAGTGGGAAAAATAGTTTAGAGTTCAACTACTATCATCAATGCCTCCTACAAATCCGCCCCAAATCTATCATGTCTGTAGTAATTACTTGTTTGACACCTTGAAGGAGGAGGAATGGTGGATCAGATCAAATCCAATCTGGTTGTTGGGGGAAATAGATCTTGTATTAATGGCACGAAGATGTTTCTCCATTTTTCACCCACTTAGCTTCTCCAAAATTAAAGTTTCAGATATCTATGGCCTAGATCGAGGTCAAGATCTTACCAATGGTGCCATATTTGTTGGATTTCAAGCATTGAGTCAAAAGATATACCCATCTGAAATTTGAATCGGGTCTATACAGAAATGGAAGCAACTAGTTGCCAAAATGGGCCCTCTTTTACTGAAACCGGATATGTGGAGGGTTGGTGCATGTCGAGGATGCTTTGTATTTTTCTTTTGAAGTTGCATCGGGCCGACACATGGCTTCTTCCACTGGCCTGTCTCTACTTTGAATATTCAACCCCGAACTGTCCACCTCTTTTGGACTTGGGACATGTGGAAGGTCCATGCTTATTTGAAAATCCACTCAAGATTTTACCTTTGAAGGAGTGTCAGGTTGACGGTGGAAGCCTCTGCAGACTCGTGGACTTTTTACAAACTACTCTTACTTTTTGGGTCTTGAATATGTGGCCAGCTAGCACTCGTTCAAGAATCACCTTTTGGACCATGCCTTGAAATTACACTGATGCAACACATGGCATTGTCTGCTGGTTCTCTATGCTTAGTTGATTTTGGGCCCGCTCTTGTCCTATTTTTTATCTTGAACTACATGGTGAGCCCGTGCTCATTTGGGTCTCTGATTTTGGATCTACCTTCGGAGATGCGTCGGGATGACACATGGTTACTTCCATTAGCACCTTTATACTTTGTATTTTTAGGCCCTGCCTGTCTTCCTTTCAAATTTTAGTTGTTGACTTTGCCCTCTTTGGAGTCCAGGGGACACATGGGGGCACAGGCGCTGTTAGAGTCTTCTCTCTTGGATTCAATCTTTAGAGGTGCACCATTTGGACACTTGGTAGTGTTTGTTGTCTCCTCCATACTTAGTCATTTTTAGGGCTCGTTTTAGTCTTTTCAGAGCCCGATGACTTCGAGCCTTCGTCGTTTCTTTTCCTTTGAGCCTTTGGTTTCTTTGACATTGTCTTCTCCTTCCTTGACCCTTCTTTTCATTTTAGAGCACATGTCTGTAATTTGTTTGCTGGATTTTAAGCATGGGTTCGCTCAATGAGTCATTTCTTTAAGAGGTGGTATCAATCTCAAAGGGTGGATCGTTATGTGGTCTTATTCCAAGACCATGCTTGTCTAATTTGATGTGAGGGAAAGGAATGGGTTTTAATCATCCTTGCGCATTAATACCACATCCAAAGCCATTTTAACCCATGATGAACATATAGTAGGGCTGATGGAAAGAATCCATGGTACCTTCGTACTTTGTTGGTGTGATCTTCTAACATATTTTCCTCTGATAAGAATCCACTAGGAATGAACTTTGCTAATGGTTTAGGGCATTGATCTGAGTAATTTTGAGCTGTAAATAGGTTTTACCTTATGTCTTGGGTGACAACTTTGATAAATATGATATTAATAAATCTTGTTTAAGAGTGAACAATTCGCCTAGGACATATTTTACCGACGATGCCTCCCATGATGTAAAAGGGTTAACCAAAAAAGGAAAGTCTTGATTACTGAGGTGAATGAATCTGGATCCACACATTCCTTGATAGGCTTCTTTTGTAAAGGAACAACACTTTGTCTGACAAAG
This sequence comes from Taxus wallichiana var. yunnanensis, assembly GCA_018340775.1. NCBI lineage: Eukaryota > Viridiplantae > Streptophyta > Pinopsida > Cupressales > Taxaceae > Taxus > Taxus wallichiana. Next base: position 8,671,264 of record CM031233.1, read on the forward strand.
GGCATTCATAAGTCGCATGAGAAAAAATGTGCAAGGCTTTGTAATGTGTAAATGGTTTTGGATCACCTTTGAATGGTGATTATCTGTCCTTTATGGCACATTTTGATACAACGATGGAAAGTTAAAGGAATGGCCTACATGGCATGGATACATGGTTGTCCTAAAAGCATGTTATATGGTAGATCCAAGTCAGGACATGGAACATTGTATCATGAAAAGTTGACCGTACTTCCATTAGAATTACTATAGTTCCTATTGATTCTCACTCCTCATTATCATAGGTCGTGATTGTAATAGTTTTGGCACCTAGATCTATTTTTGAGTGACCTAACTACTTATCCATCTTTAAAGTATAGATGTTTAAACCAGATCCATCATCCACAAGTACTCTCTTGATATTGCGGCGGGTAATAACTACTTCTATATATAAGGGTAAGTTGTGTTCTAGGTCGTTACGTGGGATTACAGGTGCGGTAAAAATGATATGATCATTGGATTCAAGGTGTGTAATCATGGCTTGGAGGTGTACAAGATCTACATCGATGGAGACTCCCGAATTCTGCATGTTTTATACAATATGTTTTTATGGGTAGTAGATTGTTTTAGGAGATCTAAAATTGATATCCTAGCGGCGTTTTCTCTTACTATTCTATTATATTGTATTGACCTTCCTGCGGGATAGGTAGGTTATCTAGTATGATCAAACGAGCGCGTTGCATCCCTAGTACACAACTCTTTTCTAAGATCCTAATAGTATTGACCTGTTCATTGGATGAACAGATACATCCTATGAGGGAATCGAAGGGACTATCATTAGTGAGATAAAAATAGGCAAAAATCCTATAGTCATTAGAAGTTTGTTCATGATATGGCTTCCTTTTCTTTTCATCTTGATGGTTAGGAAAGGGCTCTTTGAAGATACCCATTTTCTCAATTGGACCTTATCTGAGTTGGGGAGAATCCACAACGATTTTTCCCCCTTCGATGAGGTCTTATATGTAATGACATAGTCTCAAGCACCTATTTGTCTTGTGACATTTAACATAGTGGAAGTCACAGTACTCATGCTATTTGAACCAATAGGTTTTGGAGCATCTTAAGGTATGAAATCTTGTCACGGTTGGGTATTCTACCGTGTTTATGTTATCTAACTGGTTTAGTATGGCAGATAGGTATTTTGTTAACGGTGTGAATGCACATTTGGTGGGTGTCTTGGGACGAGGTCCTTGTGAGAGCTTTAAAAGTGGACCAATCTACACATGGTTTGGAATCTTTTGGATTTTGTAATGCCACCTCTAATGACATGTTTTTTGTTGTTGAAGAACTTCAATTTATCTAAGGATTTTGCTTTGTGTTTGTCTTTGACAACCGGTTTAAGTGTTCCCTTTGCGCTTAGAGCCTTTTTATTTGACTTCCCTTCTTTATAAATTCTTTGAAATTAGAGCCACAGTGCATTTGTAAATGGAAGGCTATCTCTAGGTTCAAGCTAGGCAAAAATATGCTTACTAGTTTTTTTTCGGCAAGGCACAAGGGAAACAACTTTCCAACCCTCACCATCATTGTAAAAATCTTGTAAAGTCTTTTTGGGATTCAGCTTTTCATTGCAGAGGTTGTTCATTGTGATATCATTTTCCATGTTGTAGGAATAATGTCGTACAAATTTTTCTGCTAACGCGGCCACATTTTAATGGAGCCCTTGGGTATGCTAAAGAACCATTCCAATCCCAGTGCCCCTAGGCTATGAGGGAAGAGTTGTATTAAGAAGTTATCATTATATGCAACCTCTTGGCAAGCCATATAAAATTATTTGATGTGATCACGAGGATCACCTTTGCTTTTATATTTATCAAATTTAGGAATGGTAAAATTCTTTGGGAAGGGTTGTCATAACATGTCCTTATCGAAGGGGTAAGGGCATAGTTCTTCATACAAATATTTCCTTCTATGTGTCCTACGTTTCCCTCTTGTAGCATAGTAAGCATGTCTTTCATTGATTGTAATTCCCATTTGATGAGTTTTTCTTTGGTAGGTGACATTGGTCTTTGTGCCTTATCCACTTTAAAAATCACATCATTATATGGATCAAAGTTGAACTCGCTAGATTTCATTTTGAGTTTGTCTTTGCATACGTTCCTACTTGAAGAGCCTAAGTTTGCTAATTTTTGGCTTAGTTTCAAGATTTGTTTTTGAAGGATCTCTTCTTCAATTAAAGAATCATCTTCCTCATCAAACTTGGGAGGTGGTGAGTCTTTGCACTCAATCTTCACTTTACGTGAAGCTTTGTAATAAGGTCTTCGTGGATCACCAAGTGGCTTGGATGGGTCTCCTTTAGCAATGTTGTGATGTTTCCCAGAATTATAAGCGTACCCTACATCAAAGGGGCTATCCATTTCTAAGAGGGACCTTCGTTCTTATGTTTTATGGTTAATGACCTTGGTTTCTAATTCTCTTTCTGTGGAAGCTTAGCCCTTAATTCGAGACTCTTGCAGTACTTGATCTCGATATAATAAAGGATCTTGTCAAAGTGACCTAGGTCTAATTGGTGTTGTTCTCCGAAGATTGAGAATCCTTTCTGCTATGATCAATCAATGGCTTTGCATCATTGACCTATGAAAAGAGAGGTGCTAAGTTATTTCCGCTAAATGGGAAGGACTCAAAAGGGTTTTCTCCTAAGTTGTGATCATTTGGTTTGGATGCCATCTTCGTGATTCTAAACATCACTAGTCAAAGTTATACGAGGTTCCGTCTAAATGTGTTTTGAATTTTACATAAAACCTAGGTGTATGTTTGTGTAAGTCGTTTGATGTGATGTTAAAATAACCTAGTGTGTTCTAGAAGTAATGCTATGCAGTTGTTTTTATGATTCAAAGAACACTCATATGAATACTCAAATGCAATGATCACTCAAATTTTTGTTTTGCCAAGTTATAGCCTAATTATGATTCCGGTGAAGGGTCTAAAGTAGATAGTGACAATATCGTATCAATACATAGCTCAAGTTAGAATTCTAACAAGGCCTAAATATTAAAGTGGTATCTAACGTAATCTCTCGATGAGGTATACTAAAACTAGTTTAAATGCCGATGAAAGCTAAGTTTTCTGAAAAATAGAATTTGTGAATATGTATAGCGTAACAACACTATCCTGATACATTAACCAAGAAAATAAGGTGTTAGTATCAAGACGATGTTATTTCGGTATATATAAGGCAATATTGACACTCTCAAAAAGACTTAGATGATGTCGGAACTGAAACTAAGTATGAGTATAGCAAGAAGTTTTTAGTTGCGTGAGCAGCGTAACCACACAATAAAGGGACTTATATCAAGTTCTCAAGAAATTGAAAACATGACGTAAGTACCAAGATTGTGTGACTAGAATGCAAGAAAAAAACTATCAACCTAAGGAGAGATAAATGATGAACCGAAATCGCAGTAGTGAAGATGATCTTGAAATCAAGATCAAAGAACTATCAAAGACATGAAAATGTACTTGTGCACTTTAGACGTTTAACAACCCAGCTATAAACATGGATGGGTGTAAATGGACAAAAAAAAAAAAATGACAAATACTATTTTTGATAACACTTGCAAGTATGGTTCCTTCTCAACCCAAAAAATGGGCGGAAAAAATGCAAGGGTATAGATTAAAAGGTGAAAATAAACTAGGTCTCACTTAGGCAAATTTTTTTCCTCATCCGAAGGAGAGAATGAAACCGAGCTAAGTGAGACGTCGTTTAATTCCATGATGAAAGACACTTAGCTCTAACTTACATGGGCTCTTTTCCTTGTTCAAGAAACAAGGTTCAGACTCCAAGTGAGTCGTCACTTTGTGATGGCTTGATGCAAAATGGGCTAGCAAAGTGAGCTCCAAGACATAATGGCTTCCTAATAAGATCTCTCAACTAGGTGTCACAAGTTGTCTAAATGCGATCTTGATTTACCCAAAAATTTGTAATGCCTAATTTGGGAGCATCTCGGCTTTACTTTACCCCCTTCAAATACGATGAGCAACTAGTGTGTTCACACGTATTCTCACTGGGGTCGCGATACATACAACCTTGAATCCAACTTACAGTGTAAAATCTAGTCAAGTGGGTAAGCAGGCACTTCATGTTTCATCCATGAGGTTACTCAAGCGGTGGATTACTTTAGGGTTCTGGAACCACCCCTATTGTTGTAGCTTAAGGCATTATGCCAAAGGGTTTATGTTCCGGTTGAGTGGATAGGGACGTGTCCTTTTACGAAACTTGTGTAATACAATGTGAAGTGAAATGGTGTGTTTTTATCTTGTTTAACTTAATGTGGTTTTAAGTAGCACACTGTTTGGCAACCTGCATGAAAACATGTGTATTAGAAGTTTTTGTTTTGTCTCAACTTCTTTCTTTGGCAAGCGTTTATGCCCTATACGCACAAAGTTAGTAATTTTCCATCAAATACTGATATCAAGAAAGAGATTTTACGTGTTGTTTTTATTCCTAAGATCACCAAAAGGCGCAAAGGAAGAGCATACACAATGTGAAAACTCCACTAAAACAAATTTTTATGGAAAGTACTTTTAAACGTGCTTGCAAAGGATAGAATTTTTTTAACCAACTTTTGAAAGGCTAATCTAATTAAGAAGCATAAAATAAGCATCTTTGAACGTGACAAAAGGTTTTTAGAAGTGTTTTTGATCTCCAAGATCACCTAGAAGGTGTGAGGAGAGAGCATACACACTTCACAAACCTTGCTCTAACTAAGAAACTCAAACACTTTAAGCTACGTTAGTTAAATAACCAAATGGAAACCTGCAATCACTTGTTAAACCCTGCAAATATCAGAAAAATCCAAAGAAATGATCTTACAGCTCCGAGGAGAAAAATCAAATTTTAGCATAGACACCTACATGTCCGAGGAATGACGCCTTTGTGTGTCTAGCCGGATACGTGCCCCAACCAACGTGGACGTGTGACAACAAGTTTGACAATGGGGTTCAACACCTATTTGGGCACATCGGACATGTACGCTAGGGTTTCAAAGGAGATGCATGCAATTCAATGGAGATGCTGCGAGCCAAAATGACAAATTTACACAGTAGGCCAAAACACACCAACACGCTCTGAGGCACGAGATACATCGACGATCAGCCAAGAGACGCCCGATTGTTCAACGGATACATTGTGCTTTGTAAAAGAACCTGTCTATGAAAAATATGATAGAAAGGGTGTGGCTAGCTTGACATCTTAGCTAGGGTTTCGACGGAGACGCTCCCCTCCAGAACACCTATGCGTACCCCTTGAAAAACCTGCAAAAGTCACGAAAATGAAAATTTTCAACAGTCAAACAGGTTAAGCATTAGTAAAAAAACCTATTTCCAACTCAAACCCACAAAATATGCATGAACAAGGATGATTTAGCTCACTTTAAAAATGAAATCAAGTAAATAACAAGTTGTTTCTCCTAGAAAACATGAAAGTGGACTTAAAAAGCTTGAAAAAGTCTCCTAGAGGACAATGGTGAGTCTCCCACCGGGCGTGCCAAATGTGTTCAATGAAAAGTTGCAAAAGCCATGAACATGGGGTAAGAATCTCTAAATAAACCCCAAAGGCTTTTAACAAACTAGTCAATGGACCATCAGATAAGAGATAAACAAGGATTTATCACTTTGCATACATTAATCTTGAAAGAAATAAGCAAATCTAGCATATTTAGTAATCCTCTACTCTTGAAAGCTTTAAAATGAACCTAGGTAGATTCTAAGTAATCGAGTTTATGATTACGAGAAGGGAACTCACCATTAATGGCTTCAAGGCCAATGGTTCTTCCCATTTACTCAATGCTTGTGTGTGTAGTGCAATGGCAAAGCAATATCTCAATAAAACAAATGAAATAAGCTCTAAACCCAAAGCAAAATGCTATAGTTTATGTTAGGAAGAAGGAGAGTTCTTAGAAATGGCCTAGGGGTAATGTGTTATTTACTGATTTCCAATTTAAAAAATGGGAAACTTTTGGCGCATGTGGGACAAAGGATAAGCCAAAAGGTACTTTAGAGAGTCAAAATAAGATTCGACTAGGTTTAGAAGAGGTTAATCACGTTTTAGGGTTAATTAAACTAGGTTAGACTAGTTAATCCTATTTAGAGAAGAATTAGGGTTTCATGACAGGTTTTGAGAGGTCTAATCAATCCATTGAAATGGATTGATAGACCGAAAGTTTGTAAAAGTAGTATAGAAGAGGGTGAGAAGATGGTTTTAGCTAATAAGGAATTATATTAACCCCGTTAGTTGGTTTATAGGAGAAATACGACTAAAACAATGTAAGTAAGCGATGAGTTGCGGGAGGTCTAATTGATGAGGTATTGTCAATTTGTGAGAAGGAGCATAATTAGTGCAATAATCGGAATAATAGTGCTTTGATCAAACTACATGTGTCTACACTAGTAATAATAACAATGCATAATTTCTGTGTTTGAAGGCAAGACCTATGGTGTTTGCTTGAATTTTCCTAATATAATGATTATCTTAGTTGTTAAATCCACATATTCTTCAATTAAGAAGACTCGCATTGCATTAACGAGCCTTGAAGCATGCTAGATCACTTAGTCACAAAAAAATCTTATGATATCCCCCTATCCCCCACCCACGAGGTGTGGTGTTTGCTTGAATTTTCTTAATATAATGGTCATCTCAGATTTTAAATCCACATATTTTCCTAGTAAGGTTGGTTGACCTCTATTTCGATTTCAGGTCCACTATCAAACATAAATTATAATTTCTGCCAAATTTTGGGCGGCTAAGAGCCTTAGCGTTGACACTACATACTTAATTATTGCCGATATCTTTGGCGTTATTAGAGTGAAAGCAACCTCTTCTTTTTTAAAAGGAGATAGGGGCCGAGAGGATCTTTTCCGACTTCGTTTATGAACAAATTGTCTGTCTGAAACACAGTTAATAAAAGGCATCGTATTTAGTATACAAACAAAGGAGATATAATGAAGAAATGCACCATAAACGAGGCCTCCCAGAAGGTATATACCCAATTTCTTTAACGTCCGGAGTTAAGCAGAAGTAGATCATCGCAGAAGACATAAATTCTAAGGACAAGTACTAAATCCAAAAGCCCTAACTTCACCACATAGAAATACTAAACCACCAATTCTTTAACAAAAGATTCCTCGAGGAGGCTGCAACAAATGTCCTCCACCCCTCAATTTCATTTAGCCCATCATTAATTTAAAGCAAGAAATCTTATACTAAAAATCCCTCGCTGTCTCATTTGAAAATTTGAAATTTAGAGGCTTATAAATGGAGACAGGCCATGGGCAGAGCAGAGCTATGGAGGTGTCTGTGTTTTTGTTGTACGGATTGAAACGTAGTCCATCTAAAATGGAATAAGTACCTACTGAAAATGAGTTTTGAGCAAGGTGGTAGAGTTTCAGATGTGGTAGGTTGCTGTACAAAGTGAAAAGAAAGAATCTGGGTTTATGTACTGTTTCTGCCACAATTAACTATTGTCTCCTTTGTCTCAGAGGATAGAGGGAACCACAGGGTTTTATGCAGTCACCTGCTGTCTGCCATTATTAGAAGACTCTCTGTCCTGTGTGCAGAGGCCTACCTGCACCGGGATAACTTAACCCACACGATAAAATTTATGATCCTCTGCATATTTGCAGTGCGTCGAGCTCCTAGGACTTAGATATATGGTTGGATCTTCGCAATGGGCATGAGTTTTTAGGCGTGTTTTCTAGCCTTTTTAATCAATGGAAGTACTTGTGTACGAAAGTTTGTCGGATTGGTACAGTTGGATTTTCTGATGCTCGTACCTAGTCATGCTTCTTTTTGTTTCAAGGACCATATTTGCAGTCATTAGAGTTTAAAAGGACCATAAGTATTTGCAGATATAAGATTTTATAATATAACGGATCTACTACAGTGAAGGTGTTGTGAGATGGATGTGAGAATGAAGACGAGCAGAGATGTGAGCCCCTCCAGGGCTAAGTTGCCTGTGCAACCCAGGCAAAAACAGATGAAGAAAGTGCAGGTGGTGTATTATCTGAGCAGGGGCGGCCAGCTTGAGCATCCCCACTTCATGGAAATTTCTCTGCCTTGCAATCAAGAGCTACGCTTGGGAGGTACAGTTACAGAATAAGAGATTTAATGCTTTCGGAGTCTATAGATTGGTGAACAGAGAATTTTGGGATAAAACTGGTAAAAACATTGGTTTGATGTTTTGGGTCGCTTTGGTAAACCGTCATTAGGAAAAAGTAACAATAAATTATTATTTTTCTCCTGATGAAGTGCACTGAAGTGAACCAAAGTATCGAGCCAAAAAATTTACACAGTTGTTTTCCCAAAATTCTCTGTTTAACAAAGTTAAACAAGTTTCAGTTAGTTATTTAAAAATAACAGGAAATTGCTATTTTTTTCTTAATGAAGTTCAAGAAGAGTGACCCCAAACATTAAGCCAAAAAAATCTACACAGTTCTTTCCCAGAATTCTCTGTTTACCAGTTAGTCTGTTTGCTCGGTTTTAGAAGGTTTCTGATAGAGATATCATAGAGAGAATGGTGAAACATGAAAACATTTCAGAATAACGTTAAGTTTATGGTGTTATATGGGCAGATGTAATGGATCGTTTGACCCTTCTGAGAGGAAAAGGCATGCCCGCATTGTTCGCCTGGTCTTGCAAAGGTACCTACTGATTGACAACTATTGTGAAGTTAGTCTCTTACCCGTATAATTTTTTTACTATTCTTTCAATGCATGCAGTTAAAAAACATTAAAAAATTTATGCTTCTACTTACCCTGGATGCAAATGAGTAGATAATGATTTAGTTCGTCGACTTTTTCTTGTTGGTTTCTTCATTTTTTCGCCTTTCTACAGTGCTGACACAAGAATCTTCTTCCCAGATTTGCAGAACATCAATCATAACTTATTCATTTCAAATTCAAAATGATTGTATGCATGCATGCAGGAGTTACAAAAGCGGATATGTTTGGAACGATTTGTCCGAGGAAGACATCATATGCCCAGCTGATGGAGTCGAATACGTGCTCAAGGGTTCAGAACACTTTGAGGGTTGTTCTGGTACGTGGAAGAAAATCGATTTGTTTCATTTTTCAAATTATGTGTGTTTATATTTTTTTAACATGGACAATGTCTTAACAGAAAAATACCAAAACAAGACATCAAATACAAAGCATGTTTCGGAAGGAACAATGGTTACACAGTCTTGTGTTAAATCTACGGTTCCCAAGAACAGAACATTGATTGAATCTCCAGCTGAAAATCCACACGAACCTGGTCATAAGCTCCCCTTTGCTCAAAATGTTTGTGCATCACAACCCAAACTTATAACCAGAGAGGAAGACATAGGCAACATCAGTACCAGATCTGAGCCTCCTCATTACCGCCCCAGACTAGAAAAAAACCACCCAAATCATGTCTTAGAGAGTATAAGGTTTTAAAGTGTGAAGCCATAGAGTCCACAGTAACTCTGCATGGTGCCGATGCTGCCACGCAGACTAGCGAAGACCTTAGAAGAGAAGAAGAAGGAGAAGAGGATGAGTTAAAAGAGAGTGAATGTACTCAGAACTCCACAGAGCTAAGCGGAGGGGAAGAGTCTCCTCAATCCTCTTCCTCAATCTCTTCCGCCGCTGAAACCCATGGTGAAGCCCAGCAGACAAAACAAATTAAAAAAACAGTGAGATTCGAGGAACCCAACATCATTAATCAGGCCTCCAGCAGATTTAGCCTGTTGCAGCTCATCTCTTGCGGATCGCTGGGAGTGGAAGACAATAATATCCTAATGGTTCCTCAAAAGCCTGCTCGACATGCAGGGGCTCTCAAGGACAAGTTCCAATCGACTCTAGGAATAAAAATCAGTCTCATAATAAGGTTGCAGCTGATAGAACTCTGGGAGAGGAGCTGGATTGCATGGCGGAGGATTTACGCATTGCCCATGCTCAGAGTGCAGAAGCATTGTGGAAATGAAGACCCAGCGTGTAAAAACAGAGTCAGAAGGAGATCCCACCCTCACCAAATCATCTTCTTACAATGCGGAAAGGTATGTTTTATGTGATTTATATTTGAAACTCAGTTAGGTGCCTCCTGCATATTAAGATATGACGTAATGTTATATTATATACATTATAAAAATAGAGGGTTGCACTTGTAAAACCAGTTCCTGCAAAAGTGATCATGGCGTTCAGTGTTTTCATAATATTTTTCTATGAGACATTGATTTCACAGTTTTGTTTGCAGAGGGTCAAAATCAGAGATGGCTGGTGTGGCTGAAAAGGAAAGAGATGAGAGTCGCACTAAAACGAAATGCATCCCGAAAACAAGTGGTCAAAGAAGGCGACACGATCAAGAACAGTGATGGACGATAGAAACAGTAAAGGAAGCTCGAGTAATAGATTTCCTTGATACCATTGCCTTGCCATCTCAAGGAATGAAGAATATATTCCTTTGTCAATGCATGTAGTACTAGTTTATTCTGAACAATGCTAATGGATTCGGGCGGAGATAAAATATAGTGGCCTGCCTGCTGCCCGTGCAGCTTGTGGTTGTAACAGGACTTTATATTTTATTTTAGAGCGTCTAGCTTGTTATGATCCGGGCTTATTTTCACGTGATGGTGGGGCGCAATCGACACAAACTTTTCATCTAGAAAACAGCTGTTTTTGGACATCTATATACTTTCAAGTACATTTTGGAATTTTTTTATTTTGGTACTGGGTATGGTGATGGACAGCTCAATCTCAAATTTAAGTCTGACAAACAATTTTTTTAAATAAAATGAATTGATCATTAATAAAAATATAAAAGACAGCTAACATTTGTTTTAAGAAATTTCAATTTATGTCATTATAATTTATATGAAAATTAATAGTTACATTTTAAATATGTAAATCACAAAAAACAATTAATATTTTTATTAAAATTAATTCTTTATTAAAAACATTATATATATATTTTTGTATAAATGGTTGTAAATTTAAATCTTGTTGTATCAATTTGTTACAAAGAAATGTGCTCATATTCTTTAAGGTATGATATAAATTTTTAACGTGTTTAGACTTTTTTAGACAAAGTCATTATAGTCTCTTGCATCAAGCTCCTTAGCTACCGAGCCATGTAGTGATGCAAATAGCTAAATGATAACAAATATAGACAACTTTTAGTATTGTTGACAATATTACCATATTTTTAATAAGTATTTTAAATTATTTAAAGTAACTACCCCATAAATTTATACGAGCGCATGAACCAAATTTTAGTATGAGCACTACTTAACATCTCTCTCTTACGGGGACTAGATAATAAGGAATTTGGGATGTTATTAAGGTATGTAAGTATTTATTGACTATTTGTTTGAGTTTAATTTTTATTCACGCACATTTCTATGTGGTTTCATTCATGTCATCAATTTTTTCAATTTGTTCTTCGCTATCTTTTTTTCATTGAGTATATTTATATATGTTTATGTTGTCTTTCGTTCTCGATAACATTGGTTTTATCCCTTTTCACATTTTTCTCTCTCCTACTTTGTTTTTAGCATTTTTGGAGACCTTAACCACTTTTATCGGTCATTAAACATATTTGTGTCAAATGCAAAATGGTCATTTCCCCATAAAATGTCTCTTATGCTTGTTTGGACCCATTTGGCCTTTAATCTTATATTGTCAAGTTATATGCCTCTTTTGGTTAGTTTTCCCTCTCGGTGTTTGTTGACTTGCACGTCGATAGAGTACTATTTTTCATTTAAGAAGTCCATAAGTACATAATGCACTCTTGCATATAGGAGAAGGAAAGACATGCATAATGAAGAACACACTAAATTCCTATTACAAGAGTTGTATTTCAAAGCTATAAGAGAAACAATTATCATTCATCTAAAACATCTCCATCTTGAATGTGTGTAGGGGCATAATCATTATGGATATAGAAAAGAGTAATCTACACTTGTATCAAAGGTACAAAGTTCAAATTTAACCATATTGTTTAAGGTAGTTTTCAATTAGTGCTATCAAATGCAAAAAGTACCTAAAACTCAAATGAGCAGTTTTACACATACTTGTCCAAAAATCGCAATGTTGGGATGATGGGTAGTGGACAATGTGAAAATGCTCCTCCTTTTGTTGAATGAAGATACCTGTAAACAAAGACAACTAGACAAAATATATTAGATAAATATGATAATGAGTTGTTTGGCAAGTGCCGATCCTAGGAATCCAAAGGGACTTCCTTGAAGGGTGTCAACTCATTTTGATATAATTAAGTTGTGTTGATAAAGATAATAAGATAAATGATGAAAAGCTAAAACTCAAGGGAATAACAAGGACACTGTCGATTCATAAGTGGCCCAGGCTAGGGTTGTGGCTAGCTCGAAGTATTCAAAGTAATCGAGACCATAACTCCTCGGTTACTTCTCGTATTTTCTAGAGGATCTCAAATTGCTCTTGATGTCTTCAAAATTGGGTGCGAATGCGTCTGCAACATAAAGTGAGCTTATGGAGGATGTTGAACTTGCTCCCACACAAATGATTGTTGGGTGATAGACATATCGTACATGTTGGTGATTTGGTGAGATTGACCTAGAACAATCATCTACATAACATATATGCTTGCAAATAACTTGTTAGATCAAACTAGATTGATAAAAATGTAGAATATGATAAAATGATTATAAATGACAGGGGATCAATGGAGATTAGAGACAAATGTTTGTTTTTGATAAAGTATGAGTAAAACATGTAGAATAAATGCAAGGAGGAAAATAATGCTGCAAGGGTGGACTAGGAAGAGTTTATAGGTCTGTAAACTCATAGATTAATAGTCAAATGTGTTTATGAGACCAAAATATAGAGAAAAGGACTAAGGACACTTATTGGTGACGATTGGGATTGATGATGAACAAATAGATCTTGTTTGATATGATAATTTTTTTAATAGAACAAATACTAATAGAAGACCTAGAAGCTTCTCAACACAAAGTTGGGCTATAGGGGAGATAGAAGCCTTTGGAATTCTCAAAACAAATATTTGGGATTGTTTAGATGGCTAATGAAAGAGACAAAGGTCAGTAACCGATCAATGACGATTAAGCATCGACGGCGATCTCTCGTGGATATTGTAAACTTTGTAAAAGTGGTATGAATGACTAGATTCGAAGCGAACCAAATAGGTTTGAGTGGGATGGTGTACACTATAGATAACTAACTATAGACCACTACTAATGCAAAATCAAATGATAAAATATCAAATAATGGTACTAACCTTGATGGATAACTTGAAGGTGATGAATCCTTTTAATAAATTCTCATCAATTTGATGATGCTCCAAGTAGCTTTGATAGGGATGTCTTGATGATCTTTGGACACATTGATGTTGTATTAGATGCAACAATTCCTTCTCAAACATAAATTCTAATTAATTGGAGAATGGATACATAGGTTGATTAAATAAAATTGACGACGTCTGCCTCAACATCGTCGTCGATTTCACCGTAGAGGTTAAAACCAACAAGAGGAAGAATGGAAAATGGTTAAAACCACTTTCCATCCGAGATACTAGGATTTTAGGAAATAGTGGGAGGTTAGGGATTTTAGTTGTAAGAGGTTAGGGAGTTAGGATAAGTGGGGTAAATTGGTTAGGTTGGTATCTAAGTGGTTAGGGGAGGGTAAATGGGTTTTTAAGTAGATAAAATGGGTTTCACTGAATTAACTTACATGGTAATTAGGATAGGGATAATAATATAGGTAATGATAATTTGATTGATGTGTGTCGGTCCCATAGGGATAAAAAGGGTTGTCTACACATATACCAATGAGCCTAACATACAATCAAAAGCATTAAACATATGTATCAAAGCACCTAGATGATTACATATGACTTCTTGAGACATGGGATGGTACACTACTAGAACACAAGGATTTGAACTTAAATAAACTTCAAAACTAGAATGTAGATCGTGAATGAGCATGGGGTGGAGTCATACCAAACCATGATGACTGCATCGTACATTCATGACCATATCGTACATTCATGACCATGTTGTATGGCCTTGAAATTACTATGAATTATATTTTGTAACTTTCTAGATTGGTAACCTTCCCATATTTATCTATCATTGTCAAACAATAGTATTCACACATGCAATGGCGCTCTTTGTATGGACTTATCATTATCTAACACTACTGAGTCATGGATGAATATTTCTACAAAAAACATTAGAAGGGTTGTGGGAAACCCCATGCATCATTGATATTAACACTACTTTGAAGAGGTTTCAAACCCCACATTAATCTCCACTAGCATGTGACATTTAGATAAATCAATCGGACTTGGTAAGTTCTTTGAACATGCTTGATTTGACTTGGATCTTGGTAGTATACTTGGAGAGAGGATGTTTGAGAGATTGTAGAATATAGATATATATACCTTGACCTAGTTTTTAGCTTCATATTTGATGTAGGTGCTTTAATAATGAATTTAGATGTGACAATGTTATTTTAGGGGTTTTTTTTATGTATTTTAGAAGTGTATGAAGTGAGTGCTCTAGTGCATTGCATTAATAGTTCCAGGTTAGAAAATGAGGTAATGTTTACTTGTTTATATACAATTTTGTAGATGTTTTATCTAAGAAAGGCCGACCCAAATGAAGTATAAGACCTAACAAAAGATATCAATTTGATAACAAAGTTGGAGTACATATAAGTCTAAGACCGTACAAGTAGGTCAAGACCAAATATAATGTCCTAACAAATTTGCATAGTCCTGACTGAAGTGAGAAATATTTCAAATGAATTTTGGACTTGATATCTTGTTGTTTTTCTATTGACTTTGTGCATTTTATTCTAGGAATGTGTCGACATGTTAGTGTGCAAGAATTAACAACTAAATAATGGACCTCAAAAAATTTTAAGTGGGAATTGAGAAGTTGTATTTATCATAACAAATGTGTATTGTCAAATCAAGAGTTACCAAAGTGCAAATTACCACATTTGAGTGTCTACATTTTCCCCACCTTTATGTATGAATTGAAAATTTCAGATTTAAAATAAATTTAACCCGATTTTGTAAAAACTATTTTCCTTTGCTTAAATGTATGTTCTGCATTTGTGTTGTTTTGCTTGGTGTTAGCATGGTCCACGATGAAACATACAACACAAAGTTTCGTTAATGTTCGTGATAGATGATTGCAGGTAAACTCAAATAAAGCATGTAATGAAAAATAGTTCAATTTTCATATATATGAAGTGCAAAGACATAAACAAGAAAACAACACATGTGTTTTCTTGTGGTTTGATTTTTCTTGGAGATTTTTATTTTTTTAACTTTGTTGAAGGATTTGTGTAAGAGAGAGAAGAAGAAAGAGGTACAAATTCACCGCTATGAAGGAAGAAAAAAGCATGTGTACTAAATTTATTCAAAAATTATGGTATCTTCCCCTTTAAGTGTGATAGGAGAGGAAATCTTGTCCATGAAGCCCTTATCTCCTTCACTTCTTTCCATAACCCCATTGCAAGTGGATATAGACCTGATTTTGCAAATAAGGACATATAATACAAATAAGAATAGGTGCCCCCTAAATCTCCCCATATTCCAAACAACCGAGGATGAGATGAATAAATGCTAAAATATGTTAAGAATTTGCTAACAACGTTGAACTAAGAAGGAGATCCATGCCCCTAAGATTCTTGAAATTTATCCGAGAAGCTAAACGTTGGTGCAAAGAAGGAATGAAAATGTTCACGCCCTATATTGACATGAACGGAGTACTCTCAATGTTAATTTTTTTAGAAAACTTGTATTAATAGGTGGAAATATGAAAATGATAAAAATACTTGCTAAAATTTCCCCCACTTAGAAACATGTGGGGGTTATGACCATACTATATGGTTTATAATAAAGTGTATGGTGTTGACCATGTGCTGATTTTGCCAAAAATTTGTGTATGACTACATTTATGGGTGCATGTACCATGTTTTTACTTGCATCTTCCACCGAATTCTATTTGTATCTATTGAAAATGTAGACTAAACCTAGATAGATGACCCCTCTTTTAAGGCATGTGAAAAAACCATGTTAAGCATGTGGCTAACAAGAATTAGGTGTGTACTAGTGAAGGAGAAGTTTGAGAAGCTATGTAGAGTGTTGCACGAGGTTGCCACCTTGAGAACATATACATATAAAAGGAACGGTGTTTGTTCATGGTGGAAACCATGTCATGAAAAAAAAAAAAATGCCAACAAAAAAAAAAAAACTACATAGTCGATGACAATAGTAGTGTAAACACAACAATAGTGAAATCAAATGTAAGAATTATGAAAATAGTCTCTTACAAAAGGAATGAACCCTACAAACATGGGACACCCATCGTGTCTCATGATAATCAAGGTGTGTAGGCCTAAAAACAAGAGGAAGTAATTGTAAAAAAGATAGGCATGATGCCACATACATGGGACACCCAGGTGTCACAAAAACAATCAAAGGCACATATGCCTCAAGAGAATAAAATAAGAAAGTAGTGACACACACACAAGAAAGTATGTATGATAAAATATTTTCAAAACATGATAATATGATGTAGTAGCCAACATGAGTGAAATATGTGAAATAATATATGTCAATGTTGCACAAGACACGTGTTACTTCTTTTAGTATGAAAAGTAGCAAGTACAAAATGTATATAATTGAGCATAAATGAGGAAGTGTAAAAGAACTATAATATAACAATAACACTGTGTGGAGGAAACATGAGTGCTCCTATAAGCATCTATTGATCTATGTGTCTTGTATCCAAATCAATATACCCAATGAATACAGGTGTATAAATAAATAAAATATTCTATCTATCAAACCAAAGTTACAAACAACATGTTAAATGTAAAGTGCTAATACTACAAGTAAGATGCATAGGTTATGCTTTTGAATTTTTACACATATTTGATTTTTTTATTATATTAGCGCATAGATATGTAAAAAAATATGGATAGAAAGAGAGATACCTAATGATAACCTCTTTAGGAGGTAAATGAGCTATCAAATAAGATGGAGATTCAAGGATTTGTGATGATGCAAATGCTAGCGAGAATTTTGTAGTGACATAGTCCAAAAAAGGTTTCATAGATGTGCACTAACATGTGTAGAATGATACAAATATGGTGTACTAAAGGAATGAGTGTGTCGACCACAAGGTGGTATTAAGAAACTATGTGGGTAGTATATGCACTAGAGGACTGACATAAGACTCTAGGGGAATGAGAACATTGAGAAACACTACATGTGATTGTAATCCTATGAGGAGGGATAGATTTATGAGATATAGAGTGTGAAATCAAAGGCCTATTTGGAGACTAATGAGGATCACAACTAAGAGAGGAAGTGTGTAAAAAAGGGACTAGGAGAATCCATAAGATTGGAAATAAAATGTAGGAGTACTAACCTAAGGAGTAATGCATAATTGTTAGGGCTATGAGAGACATTGTGCACAACCAAAGATCTATTCGTAGAAGGACTAGGAAGAGGAACTATAGAAGGAGAACTAGGAATGGTAGGAGAGGTGGCCTCAAATGGAATACCTCTAATGGTGATAACCTATTAATTATGGATGAACTTAACACATTGGTGTATAACCAAGGGGATGTCCTTAAGAGTACATAAGTAAGGGATACCTAACCGGAGAGGGTGCCGAACTAAGAGTAGAAGAAACCAAGAATGAAATTGATGTAGTAATGGGACCAAAAATGATGGGTAGAGTGATGTGGTAGTAGAGAGAATTTATATCAAGTTGAATATTTTGCATATAGATGCACAAAGATTGAAGGATTTCGAGAGAAGAAACATTATCCTTATTGTGTTGACTAACAAAACCACCTTGTATGGGTATGTGATTAATAGAAAAATGAATGGAAAATGAATTTGACATGAGTGTATGTTCAACATCAAAATAAAAAAGTGATGTTCAAAGTAGAAGATAGTGTATGATTAGTTGTGCCAACCATTACATCTAAGGAGTGATCATAATATGGTGGTAAAGGCACCACATAATAAGCATTATGGACATATAAGGAATATTTCACATTTTCATGCTTAGTGTTGGCATTTGTTTTGCAAGGGAAAATTCAACATGAAAACATGACAACTTTACCCTAGTGTCAAAATTTTTCCTTGTAAGCCCTCCTAATAATTTATGTGAATCAATTTTCCCTCCGTGTCAAGCCTATCCTATTGTTTCAAGTGCTCATCTATGCTGTACCAACATTTCCCATGTTTTTGTAATGTAATAAATATCATGGAATTCTTTTGCAGTATTTCTTAAGGAAGATTCTTCAGTGAACTTAGAAGGGTTATTTTTAGCCTTTCTAGGACTGGTGTGCATCCCCAAGAGAGAATTGAAGGTCCAAATTCATTGAGAAGTGGTATTGAGTAGCTATAAACATTTTTTAAGTGGTTTAGGAATATTTAGGAAATATTTCAAGGTTTATCTAAATAATTTAAGTCAAAGCGGGTTTTGAATGTTAAGGAGCTTGCAGCTTCAAAATAACACTTGATCTTCGGGAAGAGATTTTGGGAGCTTCATATTAAGTTTGAGGTAAAACATGATACCATTAGAAAGGTAATCAATTTCTCTAAATGATGGTATTTTCATAATTTTTCAAAGTAAATAGGTTTATCTTCCCACAATATATTTTCAACAAGCACAACCTGCAGTCCCAAGAAAAAGGATATTTTTGAGGGGGTTTCAATAAAAATATGAGCACAACACCCATACAATTATTCTCAAAATGTTTTCTGAGTCAAATTCATATATATAAATGCTCAAAAATACCTCTTGATGCTCCAGAAATGTCGTCATCAAGCCTATCTCTAAGGTAAGCTTTTGGGACTTAGCCAAATTTGAAGGTGGAAACATGTCATCACAAAGTGATGGCGTAGTTTTGTGTCCCATCTGTCCCATCCCCTTGGGATTTATTAGGGACACAAAAATATATCCATTCCCAAGTTATCCCCTTGGATCATCATGTGACCTTGACAAAGCTCAAACTTGTTAGTTAAGCCCCTTCTCACCTTTTCTCAACTCTTCCCATCGCACAATCACGAAGTGCCACTTTTCACTCCAATGTGAGGGCACAATTTCTTGTCTCGTCTATCCCATACCCTTGGGATAGTTGGGAAATAACAATGTACCCCATGCCCAAGTTGGTCCTTGATTCTTCATGTCACGCTAGGAAGGCTCCATAGGCCAATTTTCAGCCCCCTCTCCTCTCTCGCCTCATCGAATCAGCTTCCACCACTTGTCCTCACTAGGTGAGGGTGAATTTTCTTACACCAACTGTCCCATCCCATTGGGATATTTGGGACACACCAATGTTCCCAAGCCCAACCCTTGCTCAAGTCCTCCATGTGACCTAGTTTAAGCCCCCAAGAGCTTTTTGGGTGTTTCTTCTTTCTCTGCTAAGCAATCTTTTCCCACTACTTGTCAAGATGAGGACGAGTTGAAATTTATTATAGTAGATTTCTTGTTCCCTTGGGAAAATTGGAGCACAAAAATGTGCCCATTTCTAAGAGGTTTTTAAAATTAATTTTTTTATAAAACTCCAATGGTCATGATTCTTCCTTCGTGTGTTCGAAAGCTACCGCCAAAAGAAAGTATAAATTCTATTTCCATTCATTATTCCTCTAATTTTCTTCCATCCCTCCATTTTCACTACTACAAAACACCCAAGAAGTTTCTTTTTTTCAAGACTCCATGCCTAATTTTTTCTAGATTGAATCCATAACCAAAAACATGAAAAAATCATATCTCCCACCTTGTAATAGAAATAAGACAAGATTTTCACATCCTCTCTCTCTCCTAGGTGCCTACAAGAAGCAAGAAATAGAGAACTCAAAGATACCCCTAATTTTTAATGGAAAAAAACCTAGCTTTCTTCCCTAGCTCCCACTTTTCAAATTCCCACCATTCCAATGGAGGGTTCGAGCTATAATTTTGAGCCACAGATTCTAGAAGACAAACATATTCTAGACAAGTGATTTCATGTCAATTCAAAGTGTGGAAGACCAATTTCTAAAAACTTATGTGGTACTTGAACTTAATATTAATAGAAATTTTCTTGAAATAAAAACCTTTCAAAGTATTTATCTCAAAAAAACTGAGATGAAAAATTAGGAGATTCGGGCGAAAAAAGAAAATAGGAAAAAAAAAGCAACTTTCTAAAAATAGAAAGTTTTTGAAAACATCAAAAAAAATCTTTGAAAGTGTTCCAATTATGTTGGGGATTCCAAAAACTAATTTCAAGTGATAAAAGAGACATTTTCTAAAATAACGGCTCCTAGATCCTAATGGCTAAACATAGAAAGTTTCGGTTTTGAGTGCAAAATTTAATTTCATCTACGTTTTGGCTCATATTGTTGCTTTTATTGGCGTAGTAGCTAGTTAACACGATGAGATCCTCTCCACTACCATTTCAATCTTCAGTGTGATAACAAGTTGTACAACTTTGATACCATGTAGTTAAGCACGCTCGACTGGAGTAATGTCTTGGGATGGGTGACCTCTCGGGAAGTCTTGGTGTTGTTGCCTTCTAATGTCTTTGGGCCTAATTTGGTGAATACATGGTGAGCCCAGTGCTCATGTGGTTACATCCGGCTCCCTATTGTGACATTGTGTTGGCGTACACGTGGGTTAACATGATGAGATCCCTCTCCATTACCCAGACTTCGAGCTTCCGGGTGTGATGGTAAGTTGTATCTCACGATACCGGGTAGTTAAGCGCGCCCATCCCGGAGTAGTACTAGGATGGGTGACCTCCCAGAAGTCCCAGTGTCATTGCCTCCTAATGTTGTTGAGCCTAATTTGGTGAATACATGGTGGACCCAGTGCTCACATGATTGCATCTGGCTCCATCGTGTGGGGGTGTGTTGGTGTAGCATCTAGTTAACATGATGAGATCCTCTCCACTACCAAAGAAGTTGAGCTTTTGGTGTGACGATAAATCATAAGATGGTATCGTAGCTGCGTTATAACTTGTCATCACACCAAAATCTTGAACTAGTAATGGAGAGGGATCTCATCGTGTTAACTAGGCTACGCCAACACACCCCCACAAATGGAGCCATATGTAATTGTGTGAGCACTGGGCCCACCATTTATCCACCAAATTAGGCCCAATGACATTAAGAGGCAACAACACTGGGAAACTTCCAAGAGAGGTCACCCATCCCAATACTACTCTTCAGGTCAATCATGCTTAACTACACGGTATCAAAGTTACACAACGTGCCATCACACCGAAGCTCGAACTAGTGGTGGAGAGGCATTTCAACGTGTTAACCGGCTCTTTTTTGCAACAAATTTTCATCAATATGATGTTCAAATTTTTAGGCGCAAGCTTGTTTTATCTCTATCATCGAGTACTCAAGTGTGGGTGACAAAGTGATGTTACCCATATGGACCTGGAGGACCTCAAAAATAGAATTTTAGATGGACCAAGGGAGCATGTGGAGGATAAGGTCCTGCACAAGTGGGTTGTATGTAACATGTGGTCATATTGTGACCATTAAAAGTGTAGTGTTGTTTTTGGCATGCTCCCATCATTATAATCTAGACACTCGAACCATAAGAGATGATGATAACTCAGTCCTGATGGTACTCACTGCCAAGGAAATCTCTCAATGCATGTAAATTCTAGTTGAGAAACATGGTCTTCATTTCAAAAGAGTTTGCATTAGGTGAGTGGTATAAGATCAAGTCATATCTCTAAGGCCTCACTCTTGGTTCATGGTTGAAGCAAGGTAGAAATCCCTCTCGTATGCCAAAGTATCTCTCCTAAAATGATTTCCATGAAGGATTCTCAGATGCGATCATCCTCTCGAGCTAGGCTAATGGAGAAGAAAAACAATAAGATATTTTCCATGACCGTATGGAATTCTTCATTCTCACAATCATCGAGGGAAGAAAAATCATAGATTGGGGCAAATCGAGTGCAAAACTTGCTACCACAATTGCTTCAAGTTCTAGATTCCAAAAAGTTAGTTATGACTTCATACATGTTCTTTGCTCTTACAAGCACGAGGCTATTCAAGGGTTTGACACTCACCCAAAATGTTTATTAGAAGGCTGCTACATATGATAAGTATCCACACTTGGGCTTGAAATAAATCAACCAACACTTTGTAAGAGTAAATGATGCATTCACAATGTTTGTTGTCGATTTTTGGAAGGGAACCCTCACTCTAGGATGTCTTTGCAAGTCGCTCCTTTAATCAAAAGGTACATGTCATTTTTCATACAATTTTCAACATTATCCTACATATGAGAGTCTAGTTTTAAACTTGCTCCACAAAGGTTGCCACACTACCTCAGTGAAAAAATCATGTTAATCGAGCTTTGTAGGCACCTTATTTATGTCAATAGTAAGTTGACAAACCGAAAGAAGAAGGCGATCACTTTCCCTATCTTGCTAAGGATTTTCTCCTACAAAATTTCTCATGAGGATACCAACATAGAAGCTTCCTCTCTATCTCATAAACATGTACTCATACACTCTAAGGGTAGACTTCATTATCCAAAGTGATTCAAAACTTTTAACTACCCCCGCATCATGTTCCACAGGTTGAAGACTACTGGGTGAATTGTGCCAACAATTTCAAAGTTTGAGAGAGAGATCAAAAGAGGATGGGAATCAAGATAATGTGAGGATTTAAGCTTAATTGGTATGAGTATGGAATTTAAGATGATGATTAGGATATGTATGACCCAAAATATCAAGCAGTGAAATCCTCACCCCTTCCACAAGTGTCTTGGAGCATTCGCAAGTCAGGGGATATAAATGAGTGGACTGAGACGATCATCAAAAGATCAAAAGAATGGTTCAAAATTAAAGGGTTATACTCATTTCAATAGGTAACTTCCAAAATATTCAAAGGCATGCATCCCACCATCCCTCTTCCAAGGTCAAGGAGAAAGCTTCTAGCTCAACTAACTCGGGAGAAAACCAAATGAAAGTTAGTATAACAAAAGCCCCTCACCACATAAGGTTGCATAAAAGGTAAGAACAACACATGACTCTATGGTATATTTGGAGCAAGGGAATTTGATCCAGTTAATCTTTCATTACCTCATAAATCCCAAAGCTTATCATCATTTGTTTTGGCACTTGGCCCTACATGTATAAAATGTTCCTTCTCACTGTGTAAGAAACTGCAATCTTGCCAAATGATGAGCTAGAGAAAATGAGATATTTCCTTGGGTACAAGAAATGATCACAACATAATCCCGCATCTCAATAGGTGGTGGTCCTTGACTTCTCAATTATTGCCTCAATGGTTAAATGAAAGAAGGGAAAATTGGCCAAAGAAGATTCATGCTTCTTCAACGACGCTTATGGAAATCAATATGTAGAACTATTTCAACCAAAGGTGATCAAGCCCATTAAAGAAATGACTTTGACTAAATACATGATGACCACCATTACCTTACACCCAAAAATCACAAGAGAGGTGCACATTTTTTC
The DNA here is from genome assembly GCA_018340775.1 of Taxus wallichiana var. yunnanensis. Lineage (NCBI taxonomy): Eukaryota > Viridiplantae > Streptophyta > Pinopsida > Cupressales > Taxaceae > Taxus > Taxus wallichiana. The sequence continues at coordinate 8,694,769 of CM031233.1, forward strand.
AAGGATTATTCCACTCGCCTTCTCGTGAGGAATCTAGAGTATAAGGATAATATTGATCGGGTTAGATGATCACATGAAAACACTCACCTCGTACATGAAAATTTCATGGACCCAAATTCCTCCTTATATCTTCCAAATGAATAAGTTACTCCCATCGCAGCTTCCATACGAGTCCATTCAAAAGACACGGGGTTTTACCATACAAGGATGAGAAAACAACAAATGGGTGAACAAGATTGTGGAAAAGGGGAAAGTGCTACTTCTAGGGATGATATCATTGTTTAAGTAAATTTGTGTGAAAGTCAATAAAGTTCAAATGAAAAGGGATGAAATTGAGAAAGAAAATGAACACTGGGATCAAGTGTTTCCACTGTGACGGAGATGGGGAAATCTCATTCTCAAGTATTGATATATAGGAAGGTATTCAATTCTCCATCTCGAGGATTTGTCACATGTATGGGCCATAAATCTTGTCACCTGGTATGAGATGTTGAACCATGCTCTGGGGAGTTGGATTGAAATGATGAACATGACTCTAAGATGCAAGATGATGTCAACATCAAGATACAAAATCTTGGAGTTCCCGTGATCGATGATAACACCTCTGTGGATGACTTATTTCAGTCTTCTCCGAATAACTTGTCAAACAAGAATTTGGGAATCCCTTTTCCTTCAATGAGGAAACACTGGAGTCCCTCACCAAGATAAGGTTTGTGATATCAAGAACTATAAAGAAACATCAGTCTTGGTTCATAAAGTGTAAAAACATCAATGCTATCTCAAATAATTAGATTAAGTCATTGAATTTTGTTCATGTTCCCCAAGCTGAGAAATTTACACCTGTGACATCCCAATATAGTAGAGAGTTCAAAGGAGAGGATATCTTCCTAGAGGCATTCAAATGAAATTCCTCCTGAGAGTGAAGTGGAATCAACAAGAGCATTGTCTCCATCCTGAGCGAGTTCTCTCTCTCTCTCTCTTATTTTCTCTCTCTTCCTCCCCTTCCTCTCTTCCTTCATGTTCTATTTCTTCCTTAGGGGTTTGCACTTTCATTTTGTATTATTCATGTTTTTATTATTCTCTTTTGTCTTATGTGACTATAGTTGATAATGTAATAAGTCACCCTTAATTAATGAAAAGGGACTTAATTTTATTCCTAGGAATACGAAGAGTCACATGTTGTAAAAGACAAATGAAAGGTCATGTGGAGTGTAGGTGTAATGCCCCTTTCGGTGTTGACTCCTTTCCTTGTTGTTGAGGTCATGCCTTGGATCAATTTTAGTGATCCAAGGCATACCTCATATCCTTTAGTGCTTGTGATCCTTGTTTCAAAGTAAATTTGACTCTTCTCCTTCCATTATACCACTTTGTTCTATTCACTAATGCTTTTGCAAATTTTGATAGTACTTTGCTTCATCTCGGGAAGACCTTATTGATGATTTATTGTATCCTGATTATCGGGTTGTGGAGGATGTTTTGTTTATGGTACTTATGGAATCTTTAAACCTATACATAGGTATTTGGTTTTTTAAAAGGTACCTAAATTTTGGCTAAATTAGCAAAATTACTCTCTTTAATATTTTTTTAAATTAAAGAGGGGAGCTTGGCACCTTGGTTGCGTGGAAGTGGGAGGAGGTTAGTGGTGGCGCCAAGTTTTTTTGAAAAGACTATTAATTAATGTCAAATGTTTAACTTCTTACCTACCACCTCTCATTCTCCTTAGAACAACTTTCCTTATTCGTGGTTTTCACCAAATGGAATTATTGTGCTGAACTTCATTTCTTTTATCCTTCTAAAATTCTAGCCTTTTTGCTAAATTTAGTGCTTGAATTCATTTTGACGAGTGGAGGGTGGTTGAAGACCTGTCAAAATTTAAACACATTAATGAGTATCACCCCACCCATTACTCCACCTGTTGGCCGACTGTTCTCATTAATTGGTTTTATTGACCCCCTTGGCCTACGTTTTGGGGAAGAAAAATGCCAAGGCTTAAGCTATTGGCCATGGATGGATTGGAGGAGGATTTTCAAAAAAGGGGCAAGTATGGAATCCATCTAGATTCGTTTGGGAGTTTTGAAGTTTGTCCATGTGTTGTGTTCCTATGAGCTCTGAATAATTGTGGTTCTGGTTCTTGGTTGGTGGAAGTTCTCAATCAGCATGTTAAGTCTAGACTTTCTGATAGTATTTTTACTACCTTTTTACAATTTCATGAAATAAATGTTTCTTCTTCCTATAATGGCATCTTGAAATGGGAATTTGTGGTGGAATTTTATTATTTGGAGTGTACTAATTTCCCTTCTGTTCCTTCTCCTGAATCATTGTTTTTTTTGGATATACTGCTTTGCAAAAAGGAAAAACTGCATTCTTTTTACTCTGTTATTTTAGTTGGAGGTGAGCAATGTTATATTGTGGGAATTTCTTGCACCCACCTTTCCCATAGGAAAGAGCTAGTAATGGGTTTGGATGGTAGAATGCATAGATTTTAAGAATGTTATGTAAATCTTGGATGCGATGGAAGGAAACAAAAATGTAAATAGTAAATTAATAACTCTTATTTTTTCTTGAAATAGTTATTTATTAGTCTATTCATGAGTGGCAATAACATTTTGAGTGAATCTTTTTTTCAACAAGGAATCTTGTATTTTATTCATTTTTGGAGGTAATCTTGTCATCTGTAAATGACTCCTAAAATTTAGTACTCTTTGGGTTGTGTTTTACTTTAACGATATTTTGAAAGTGTGTATTTTTTTTCTTTAAAAAAAATAAAACCTTTTCATTTGGTATTATTATTTACTACTTGTTGGCTTCACCTCTGTGGGGACTTGCTAGATATTGTGAGGTTTTTTTTTTTACATGTTGAAATGAATGGAAGTATAGGAATTAAAGACACAACATCCATCAGATTTATCCCTGAAATATATTATCATACCTCATTATTTTGGTGTTCCTTTGAGGTATTTTTCCTATTTCATGGCATGGGTTTTGGTTTTCATCCCCAGTTCTCTATTATGATATTTTTGGGGACATTTATGAACCCTTATCTCTACCTTGATATAGTTACTATGATCTAAATCCATAATCATTTGGGAAGATCTGCCATTATGTTTTTTCTTTTTGAGGTTTTCATTTCTTATGTTTGCATACTTGAATCTTTGAACTGGTTGTAGGTACATTATAATTTACATCATGTAACCTATATGACTATTGTGGCCTCTTTGATCAATTAATATTTTCATTCTGGAACTTTTCTAAGTTTCTGATCTTGAATGTGATGTCATTTTCTTTTGGGAACTATGACTGGATCGACCGGTAATTGGGTTTTCTCTGCTTTGAGTGGTCTCCTCGGTTAGAGTGGATTGATGTCTTTGGAAAGGAGATTTCGTAACCCTAGCCCTATTATAATTACTCTTACCTTAACTTGGTCAAATATATTCCTTGTTGAGAGGTTATTGATAATTTGTGAATAGTTGTGAATGTATTATTAATGGTCATAAGTTTATGACAAAACCTCGGTGTTGGTTCTAGAATTCAAATGTGTTTGGGATGATTGTTCTCATTATTGGAATAGGACTCTTGTTAACTCATGACATTTTGTGATACATTATGAGGATAGTCATGAGGTTACAATGGAATATATATTATATAAATACATTGTTGGCCTATGTCGGAAAAGTGTTAAAAATTATTAATGACATTTGGGGTTACTTTCCTTTATATTATTTAGATAAGTTGTCAATTATGATGGGGTTTGTTGCTAAGATTAATGGTTGTTTGTGACTCTTTTAAATGCATTTGAAGAGTGTATTTGATTATGTTAACTTGTATTACTTTTAAAAGATCTTGTAAGGAAGAGGTGGTAAACTTCTTGTTTAGACTATAACTATGGATTGCTTTTTTTTTGGGTTACTGAATCCCATTATGCTATGAAACCAAAAGGATGTTTAAATGGTAACCTCATCTTAAATGGACTTTAAAATAGGATGCCTTTTCTTCCCCATACTTTGTTTATCAAGTAACTTGGTTGTTGAGTAATGCCCATCTTGGGTTTTGTCAGCTATCCTTCTTCTCTTATCATTACCTTGTGGAGTCTCTTTTCATGAGAGAAATTAGTTTCATGGGTTGAACTTTAGTTTTCAACTCCTTTGATCATGTGATGGTTTACCCTTCTTACACTCATTTGGTTGCTCTAGCTTTAGGCCAATGAAACCTCCCTCCTGGAAGGACTGATTTACCTTTCTTTTCACATCTATGATTGTATCTAGTATGTTTTGGGCTTCTCAAAGATTTTAGTGATGGATGGACCGAGTATTAGATTTCAATCACGTAATCTATAGGATTACATGATTGAAATCCCAATACTCTTGACTTTTGTTCCTAACTGTTAAAGTCTACGGTCTTACCTTGGTTAGTTAAGATATTGTTCTTAACTGGAATATTTGACTTCCTTCTTGTTGGTTGGTAAAATTTTTATCTCATGTGAAGAATTTTGATTAGTGGTTTGTGCTTTGATCCATTTCTTGAAATAGAACATTCCTTTCATGTTATTGTTAAATGTTAGCTTATTGTTTGCAATGTGTAGTCTTATCATGCTTAGTTCTCACAAACTGACTCAAGTTAATACTTGTGTAGATGGCTTTGTGAGTAGATAAAGGAAATATTTGTAAAGGTTTCATCGGTTTGATTTATGAAGTTCCTTGTATGAATGTCTAATGTGTTGTAAATCTTGGAATGGTGCTTGTAAAGGAGTTTGGAAGGCCTCTTGCCTTGGATTTTTGGTATTTGTGAAATAAAGTTGTCTTATCCTTTTGTAGAAAAAACTTGTAATTATCTTTGTGAGGAATAAAACTCGATCATCACCTTGTTATGTGTATTTTTTTATGATATTATTTCATTCATGAAAATGTTGTAGCATGGCTTGACCTAATTTTTTTACCTTCTTGTTCTCATCCAAATTCAATTGAATCTTTGACACCTTTGGTTTGTGTGCCATGTTGAATAGAAATGTTATAACCATGTTTAGTTTTCTTGATTAGTAATGGTAATTTCTTCTTTCGAGTCATAAAAATTTCATGTTTAATAACCCTCCATGGTCTTGGCATCAATGCAATTCTAGGTATTTTTTAGTGGGTTGACATCCTTTTTCTAAAGTTAATCAAAAATAAAATAAAATGAATATATAGATGAATAAATAAATAAGATAATAATGAAGTTGTGCTTTGTTGATAAAATTATGAGTGTTTAATAACAAAGAAAGTAGTTATCTCCCGGTGTAAAAAAAATCTACCCTCGCTAACCTTAAGCTATGAATTAAACTTTATCCTCTTTGTTGTGAAACATTAAGTAATTTTTTAAAAAGTAAGATCATTGTTTGGATTTTGGGGATATAGTTAGATCTTAGTTAGTAGGGGAATTTTGAATAAGAACACATTAAGTCTAATGCTTCCATTTTGGGAACCCCATGTGTATCCTTTGTCAAACTTAATCAAGAGAATTGCTAAATGAATCTTTTACCCAAATCTAGTTAAACTCTTAAGTCTCATTAAAAGACCGGTTAATAACTAAAGAGATCATGATGATGAAATAAATTGACCTTCTCACTCTAACCTTTTCCACAAGTACATTGTAATCTTCTCTTAAGTGTGGTTAATTGTTTGATCCTTGCACAAGGAGGTTGTAGTTTTCAAACCTTAATGGTACTCCACTTCAATTAGAGCTTATGCTCATCACCTTGTGCAATGGAGGTCTGGATCAAGATTTTGTAGCTTGGGTATGATTAAGCAACCTTGTGAGAGATGGAAGGTGTCCCTTTTGATCAAAACTGAATTTAGCTAGTTTTTTTTCTTTAGATGAACCTCATTCAAAAAACTTGTTCTCAAGCTAATTAGTCAATAGTATAAAAGAAATAAGTTCACCTTTGTAAGAAGAATGTTCAATCAAACATGAATCTTCTAGATCGTAAAGTCATATCTTGAAAGACATTTTTAGTAAATACATAACCTTAAAGGATTTTACACCATGGGGTGTACTTAATTGTGACTATGTATTGTGGTTGGGTTGTTTTGTGGTGCCTTGTCAAAGAGAAAAGTGAACTATCCTTGATGGGTGTTGGATGTTTCCATGTTTCTATGTGGTCATCATTGTGTCAAGATGTTTGAAGAGTTAGTTGTAGCCATTGTGACCACCTGTTGTGTCATTCTATACTTCAAACAAGTCAAAAAAAAAAAAAATTATCCTTGTATTTTTCTATGTTGTCTTGTGTGTCTAAAATAGTGGGTGTTACACTTGGTATCGAGCAGCGTAGGTTCATGCTCTCAAACCTCTAGGAAAGATTGGAGTTGTGATGGTGTTACATGATGGTGTTGTGATGGTGATGGTGTTGCGTGGTGGATATTGGAAGAGTAATGTGATTTAAGCATGATGTGAACTATGTCATAATTGTTATATTGTTAGTGCACATGTTGTGTATGTCACTTAGTGCGTAACTAATGGCATGTTGATGTGTTAGAGATGAGAGTATTCTCTCTCTCCTTTTCAGGAATTCTATGTGAAATTGAGTGTGAAGCACTATTTTGTTGTGTGTGTGGAAGAAGTGTGATTGTTGATTTTGGAGTGTTGGATCCTTTTGGCATTTGTGATGTGTGGGTGTGTTGATATGTTGTGTGACCAGGTTGGTTTGTAGTGAACTTGGATCTTCTTAATGATGTCATTATCATTTGTGTAGAAATGTGTGTATTCCCATGTTATATGGAAGTTGACTGTATGTTGTAATTGTTCTCATCATAATTATAATTCATGTGATATGTAATGATTAATGTCATGTTTGGGACATATGGTGAGTATATATGATCCCTATCATATAGTGATTGCACTTTGGGTGCAACATGTGGTGATGTGGTGTGTTGTAAACCATGAATGTAATGTATGTGATATACCTATATTGGTACCATGCGTAAGACACTATGGTTAATGTGCATGAACCACCATTGTGTTAGTGATGTAGTTGCATGTTATGTTGTGAACCTTACGCTAACCGACCCTTGAGGGAAATCGGTAAAAGTGTATGTTTGGAGTGAGGGATGTGCACCATGGGCCAATAACTCGAGCTGACCTTAGGTTAGTAGATGATGACCATGTGTCCTCCTTCTCTCTCTCTCCTTGTGGTTTTTGTATGGATGCAACCTAAGTGTAAGCTATGACTATGTTTAGCCTTGTCAAAGTGGTGGCGAGATGATTTAGATAGAGATGATGATAATTGTATTATTGATATGTTATTTTTATGAGATGAGGAGGCTCGATGTTTTGAGTGCCAAAAACTCATTGAGTACCCCCTTGGTGGCTAGATAAGGCCACATAGTCATCATAATGTGCTATTCTTATATGTGTATTTTATTCATAAATTGAACTTTTTATTTTATTTTTACAAGGACCAACAATTTTCTTGATTGCCATGTTTTATATTTTTGGGCATTTCCTTGGTTTATGGTACTAACATGTGGATTTTTTCACTAACTATGGCTATTTGGCCATTTGTTTTGCTTGGTTTTGAATCTTCTTTTAAATTTTAAGATTTTACCACCTTTCCCAAGGCTTGTACTTTTCCACTTGGCATTTGATCAGATTTCTATGTTGGTTCTATTATCGTGATGTGTGGAATAGGGTCATGGGATGCACCATGGAATGGTTGGACCTATGGACCCTTCATTGTATGGGGGTACGCCCCAAGGAGTTACAAATAACTAGTGGGTTGTTGAACCATGAGTTATTATGTCACTTGGGTTAGGGGTGTCTTGACTCTATGTGCCTAGGGACCATTTGGGGGAGGAAAAGGGAAAGGCATTTTTATTTTGAGGGAGGCATAAGAGAGATTGAGGGAGGCATAAGAGACTTGAGGAGGCATAAGAGAGAGGGAGGCATAAGAGATGTGTGTGTGTAAGAGATTGATGCTTGTGTGTGTGTGGTATGTGTGTGTTGTGTGTGTGATTGATGCTTTGGGAGGTATGTTGTTATGATGTTTTGGTTGTGGTGTTATGATGTATGTGTTACTCATGTTAGTTGGATATGTTTTTGTGATGTTGTGGATATGGCATTGATGCCCTTGTTGACTCTATGTACATGTAACTAATTTTTTGAGTTATGTAAAATCTTCATCTGTGGAATTGTGGAAATTTCAGTTGTTGTAGTACACTTGTGTTCGAGTATGGTATGGTAGTCATAGATGTGTGACCAGTACTATGTTATGTGGACCATGTCTGTTCTCTTCCATATTTGGTTAAGCTTTTGTGATGTGGTACAATCATGAAAGTATGTAAAATTATGCTTGTGAATCTTTAGTGTTGTGTATGACCTTGGTAGGGTGTTGTGATTGCAGTTCATGTTGGGCACCCACAAGAATGAATAAACTAAAATTCTACAACAATGAAATTTTAAAAAACTTGAGTTAAGAATAATGTAAATGGAAAGAGTCTAATTAAATAATGAAGTAAGAGAAAATTGCCAATCTTCATAGAACTTTGAAAGTTAAAATTATGCCAAAATGTTCTAAGGCTACCCTGTGGCTATGCTTTAATGACTGAAATTTTAACCATAGGGTGCACTTTCACCTTTATCTATTCTTAGTTTCTTATCGCCTTACCTTCCTTCAGTGTTATGTCACATCGAGGATGATGCTTTCTTAAGGGAGGAGAATGTAATGCCCCTTTCGGTGTTGACTCCTTTCCTTACTTTGAACCCTATTGCAAGGTGAATGAATGGTTGTTTGTACCTTTGTCGAGTTTCAAAGATCACTTTGCGAACCCAAGTAATTGGTGTAGGTGTAGCCTTTGGTGCTACGGTTAATTTACCGTAGCAACCCACTTCATTACTCAAACATTAAACCTTGTTGTTGTTGTGTCCCCATTATTTGTGCCTTGGATAAATTTCAGTGATCCAATGCATACATCTTATCATTTGGTGCTGGTGATCCTTGTTTTGAAGTAAAGATGACTCTTCTTCTTCCATTATAATTTTTTTTTCTGTCGCTAATGCTTTTTTAAAACATTTATGGTACTTTGCTTCATCTCAGGAAGACCTTATTGATGATTTATTATATCCTAATTATAGGGTTGTGGAGGACATTTTGTTTATGGTGCTTATGGAATCTTAAAACTTGTACATAGGTTTTTGGCATTTTTTTTATATATATAAAGGTACCTAAATTTTGGCTAAATTAGCAAAATTACTCTCTTTAATATATTTTTTAAATTAAAGAGGGGAGCTTGGCACCTTGGTTGCATGGAAGTGGGAGGAGGTTGGTGGTGGCACCATGTTTTTTGAAAGGACTATTAATTAATGTCAAATTTTTAAATTCCTTACCTACCACCTCTCATTCTCCTTAGAACAAATTTCCTTATTAGTAGTTTTCACCAAATGGAATTATTATGTTGAACTTCATTTCTTTTATCCTGCTAAAAATCTATAGCCTTTTTGCTAAATTTAGTGCTTGAATTCCTTTTAGCGAGTGGATGGTGGTTGAAGACCTATAAAGATTTAAAAGCATTAACCAATAACACCCCAACCATTACTCCACCTTGTTGTCTGATTGTTCTCATTAATTGGTTTTATTGACCCCCTTGGCATGTGTTTTGGGGAAGAAAAATGCCAAGTTTAAGATTTGATTGCACATGGGTGGTTTGGTTGAGGAGATTTGGGGAAAGGGGTATGTCTTTTTTTGAGGAGAAATTTTTATGATTTGAAATGCATTCCTTTTCTGGAACGTGTGTTCTATGGAGAAGAATTCTAGGTTGAGTGAATGGTAGAATCTCCTATCAGGCATGTAAAGTATAGACTCTACAACAATTGCTACCTTTTTTTAATTTCATAAAATAAAAGTTTTCTTCTTCCTAATGGCGTCTTGAAATTGGAATTTGGGATGGAATTTTGATTTCCTAGAGTGTACTGATTGCCCTCTATTCCTTCTCCTAATTCATTTTTTTGGATATTGCTTTGTTTGTAAGTAAAAAAATGCATTCATTCTTTTTACTTTGTTATTTTAGTTAGATGTGAGCAATGTTATACTTCGGGGAATTTATTGCACCCACCTTTCCATAAGTCAAACTGGTAATGGGTTTTGATGGTGAGAATGCATAGATTGTAATAATTTTGGTAAAATCATGGATGCAGTGAAACATAATTGTAAATGGTAATAACAAATCTTATTTTTTTGCTTGAAATAGTTCATATTAGTCCGATTAGTGTCTACATTCACCTTCTTGGTTAACTCTTTCATTTCAAATTATGTGAATAGTTGTGTGTGAATAATAATGGTAAGAAGTTCATAATTCATTTCTCATTTTTGAGGTAATTTTTCTCATCTATAAATGATTAAAAAAATGATTGTTGTTTGGAAACGGTTGTTATTTTGAAAAATAAACTATTCATTTTTTTGATTTTAAAAAAGTTTTTTCATAAATTTATATTGGATTACTCCTTAAACACGAATTGGTTTTTTTTTTTGAGAATTTTTGACCTTTTTTTTTAAAAAAGGGGATTTAATATTGGGGTATAGATGGTGTAATAATGTACCTACATCCATGGATTAGGAACTCAAAACAACATATATTATTATACTTGTTTATTAATTGTATCTATTTGTATGTTTGTGTAATTTAAATGAGGTGCATATATATATGTTTCATGGTGTGGGTTTTTTTTTCACCCTCAATCTTTTTATGATATTTTTGGGGATATTTATGGATCCTTATCTCTACCCTCGATATAGTTACTATGATCAAAAATGAAAATCATTTGGGAAGATCTTCAAATATGTTTATTCTTTTGAGGTTTTCATTTTTATAAAGTTTGTATACTACTGAATCACGATAATGGCATTTATTACATTATAATTTACATCATTAATATATGATTGACCTTGTGGCCTCTTTGATAAGTTAATATTTATTCATGGAGTTTTCTAAGTTTCTTATCTTGAATGTGATGTCATACTTCTTATTGGGTACTTGGGTTTTTCCTCTAATATTGAGTGGTATCCTGGGTTAGAGTGGATTAATGTCTTTGGAAGAGGAGCTTCGTAACCTTTTCCATGTCATAATTATAATTACTTTATTTAATTTGGTGAAGTATTCCATGTTGAGAGGTTATTGATAATTTGTGAATAGTTGTGAACGTATTATTAATGGTCATAAGTTTATGACCAAACCTCGGTGTTGGTTCTAGAATTCGAAATGTGTTTGGGATGATTGTTCTCATTATTAAAACATGACTCTTGTTAACTCATGACATTTGACGATACATTATGAGGATAGTCATGAGGTTATGAATGGAATATTTTTATTTAAGTACATTGTTGGCCTATGTCGAAAACTGTTAAAATTATTAATGACATTTGGGGTTACTTTTCCTTTATATTATTTAGATAAGTTTTCGATTATGATGGGGTTTTTTTCTAAGATTAATGGTTTTTGTGACTCTTTTAAATGCATTTGAAGAGTGGCATTTGATTATGTTAACTTGTATTACTTTTAAATATCTTGTAAGGAAGAGGTGGTAAACTTCTTGTTTAGACTGTAACTATGGATTGTTTCTTTTGGGGTTATGAATCCCATTATGATATAAAACCTAGAAGGATGTTTAAATGGTAACCTCATCTTAAATGGACTTAAAATAGGAGGCCTTTCACTTCCCCTTGTACTTTTTTTATCAAGTAACTTGTTTTCGAGTAATGCCCATCTTGGGTTTTGTCAGCTATCCTTCTTTCTCTTATCATTACCTTGTGGAGTCTCTTTTCGATGAGAGAAATTAGTTCATGGGTTGAACTTTAGTTTTCAACTCTTTGATCACGTGATGGTTTTTCTTACACTCATTTGGTTTCTCTAGATTTTAGATCAATCAAACCTCCATCCTAGAAGGATTGATTTTTTTTTCTCGCTTCATATCTATGATTGTATCTAGTATGTTTTGGGATTCTCTAATATTTTAGTGATGGATGGACCAATTATTAGATTTCAATCACGTAATCTATAGGATTACATGATTGAAATCCCAATACTCTTGACTTTTGTTCTTAACTATAAATCTATGGTCTTACCTTGGTTAGTTAAGATATTTGTTCTTAAAGAATATTTGACTTCCTTCTGTTGATTGGTGAAATTTTTATCTCATGTGAATAATTTTGATTAGTGGTTGTTGTGCTTTGATCCATTCTTGAAATAGAACATTCCTTTCATGTTATTGTTAAATGTTAGCTTACTTTTGCAATGTGTAGTCTTTATCATGCTTATTGTTAAATAGTTCTCATGAATTGTTATTGACTCAAGTTAATACTTGTGCAGATGGCTTTTGTGAGTAGATAAAAGGAAAGATTGTAAAGGTTTCATCAATTTAATTATGAAGTTCCTTGTATGAATGTCTAATGTGTTTTAAATCTTGGAATGGTGCTTGTAAAGGAGTTTGGAAGGCCTCTTGCCTTGGATTTTTGTATTTGTGAAATAAAGTTGTCTTATCCTTTTGTAGAAAAACTTGTAATTATCTTTGTGAGGAATAAAACTCGATCATCACCTTGTTATGTGTATTTTCTTTATGATATTATTTCAGTCATGAAAATGTTGTAGCATGGCTTGACCAATTTTTTACCTTCTTGTTCTCATCCAAATTTAATCAATCTTTTGACACCTTTGGTTTGTGTGCCATGTTGAATAGAAATGTTATAACCATGTTTAGTTTTCTCATTAAGTAATGGTAATTTCTTCTTTCGAGTCATAAAAATTTCATGTTTAATAACCCTCCATGGTATTGGCATCAATGTTATTCTAGGTATTTGTTTTAGTGGGTTGACAATCCTTTTTCTAAAGTTAATCAAAAATAAAATAAAATGAATACATAGATGAATAAATAAATAAGATAATAATGAAGTTGTGTTTTGTTGATAAAATTAAGAGTCTTTAATAGGAAAGAAAGTAGTTATCTACCGGTGTAAAAGAATCTACCCTCACTAACCTTAAGCTACGAATTAAACTTTATCCTCTTTGTTGTGAAACATTAAGCAATTTTTAAAAAAAGTAAGATCATTGTTGGCTTTTGGGGATATAGTTAGATCTTAGTTAGTAGGGAGTTTGAATAAGAACACATTAAGTCTAATGCTTCCATTTTGGGAACCCCATGTGTATCCTTTTCAAACTTAATCAAGAGATTGCTAAATGAAGCTTTTTCCCAAATCTAGTTGAACTATTAAGTCTCATTAAAAGATTGGTTAATAATTAAAGAGATCATGATGATGAAATAAATTGACCTTCTCACTCTAACCTTTGCCACAATACATTGTAATCTTCTCTTAAGCGTGGTTAATTGTTGATCCTTACACAAGGAGGTTGTAGTTTTAAACCTTAATGACACTCCACTCGATTAGAGCTTATCTCATCGCCTTGTGTAATGGAGGTCCTAATCAATATTTTAGCTTGGGTATGAATAAGAAACCTTGTGAGAGATGGAAGGTGTCCCTTTTGATCAAAAATGAATTTAGCTAGTTTTCTTGAGTCTTTAGTTGAACCTCATTCAAAAAACTTGTCTCAAGCTAATTAGTCAATAGTATAAAAAGTAATAAGTTCATGTCCTTGATGGGTGTTAGATGTTTCCGTGCTATCTATATGGTCATCATTGAGTCAAGATGTTTGAAGAGTTAGTTGTAGCCATCATGACCACCTTGTGTCGTTCTATATTTCAAACAAGTAAAAAAAATTATCCTGTACTTTTCTATGTTGGTCCGTGTGTCGAAATAGTGGGCGCACAATAGGTGAAGATTCTTTCTAAAATATATAAATTCTAATGAATTCCCCATTTGAAAGGGTTATCACTTTTGTGTGTTCGTAAGTAGATAACTACTTATAATAAGTAAAAGATAGCTATTTCCTCCATTTTACTTTTCATGTGTTCTTCTATCTCTCTCATTGTACAATATTTTCAATATTTCAATAAAGAAAGGAGTTTCGTGCTTTTTTGGATGAGTGAATAAGTGAAATTTTATTATTCATGGTTTTATGTTGTCTTGATATAACTAGTAAGGTTGTGATTCTTTCTAATTTTTGTGCTAATATTTCGATTAATCCCGTAAGAGTCTGAGTTTTTGTACTTCTAGTATTAATCCCTCTCTTAATTTCCCACTCCTACTTCCCCTTCTTCCTAGAAAATTCCTCCCTTGCACAAATTGCAAGAATTTTCCATGGTTGCAGTGGAGTGTGCCTATTGGATCCCCAACCTCTAGGATAAAAAGAGTTTTATTTTTGTTTACACACAATAATGGAGCTTCCCCATTCAAGCAGAGGGACCTAGTCCCGAGCATTGGTGAAAACCCACCAATTTTTCCTATCGACAAATTTTCTCACCAAAATTTTTGGAACCCAATGTGGGGTAGATTTTACATGTTTGGCCCCCAACATATGAATCCAAAAATACAAAATAAAATAAAATATCTAAAAACAAAAAAATGGAATTTGAAAAGACACCGAGCCTTATATCTTTCACCAATGGCTATTTTTGGTAACCCTCTAGTTTAGAGACGCAAACTGATGTTCCATATCCAAGAAGATATTACATCTAACTTGAGGGAGGATATTTGGCATAATAGAGAAAAATTCTCCCACTACTTCATAGCTATAAGAGTGTTAGATTTTGATGAACAACTGTAGAATATTTTGAAAGAGTGATACAAGCTCAAGTTCAACAAAGGAGAGCTTAAGTCAATCCAAAGTCTACAAGTTGGTTGATTGTAGATACAATAGGTCCGAGAGAAAAGAGGAAATATTGACCCCATCTTTGAAGAGATCCAAAGGCGGCAAGAACAAGTCATAAATTCATGGCACTCCCTTCATCCTAGAAACTTCTCTCATCGGTATCCCAAGTGGTGTCAATCTATTATACATCAAATTTCCTTACCTCGAGAGAATATTTTTTAATGGTAGATGAAGAAGAGAGATCTCCACCAATGTTTCCATGGGACATAAACATGGGTCCATTCACCCTACCTCAAAGTATCCATGAATTTCCAAGGGGATATAGAAAGATTTTTCCTAAATTTAGAGGAGATGGTACACAACTTTGAGAAGAACATGTGGAAACATTCATCACCACAGTTTGTTTGTGGTGTACAAGGAGTGAAGCATTTTTAGTCGATTGTTCGGGAATATTTTCATGATAAAGTGAGAGAATGGTTCTATCTCCTACTTGATAGATCCATCACCTGATGGGTTGACATCAAAACTAGTTTTGAAGATAGATTCAAATCCACCGAGGATCGCCAAGACCACCTATCAGGTGGTGCAAATGAAGAAGGAATCTAATGAGAATATATGGGTTTTTGTAGCCCGATACAAAATGTTGATAAAAGATACCCCTCAAAGTTATGCACTCTAATGATAACGTAAAGAGATTGATTATCGTTGTTCAACTACCCAAGGTAGGATTAATTCTCTCGAAGATACTTACCTAAGACTCTAAAAGAATCTCAAGACTATGCTATTGAGACAAAGATGACCTCATTATTTCTAGAAAAATGGAAAATACAAATACAAAACAAAAAGGTCAGAAATCTAGTTTTACCTTTACAGGACCACCTAATTTAAAAATTGGCAAATGATGTAATTGCACTCAAGAAACATCTCGGCACAAAGTGCCTTGATAAATGCTCCAAAGAGGATGAATATTCCCAATAAAATAATGATTGGCCCGATGCCTCACAAACTCAATCTCAAGGCACTACTAATAAAAGTAAAATGTGATGCAAAAGAGGAAGAAGAAGAAGTCGAAGAGCCAAAATAAGAGAATGAATATGGAAATGTTCTTGAGATCGAAGAAGTTGAGGATGATGCATAGATTGGTTTCCTTGAGTATTCTTTAGGAGATGATGATGATGATGATGAAGAAGCACCAAGTTTCTCATGCACGGTGTTTACTCGCTCCTAATCTCAAAAGGGAGCTTCTCTACAACTACCATGTAAAAAAATAAGAGAGATGATCCTATAATGGAAAATCCACATAACAAGATAATCAACAGAGGATATCCACTATCGTTGTCAATGGAATCAATAAAGGAGAAACCAGACCTAGTAGCAAACAAGAAGAAAAATATTGTGCCAAGTAGGTCTTCTATTGTTTCCCCAGCTCTAATTTTACATCAAAGGTTAATCTTTCAAAATCATATAATTCTCAATCAAAATCATCCACTCCTTCCCAGGCTACTACTCCATCCTCTAAAAATACCCAAGCTTCTAAATTAGCACCACCTCCACCCAATAAAGCATAAAATATTCTATGAACAATAAGTTTATCCACCCCATCTCCATTTGATATTATTGAACACATGAACAAGTCTAAAGTTCATATTTTAGAATATGAATTTTTATAAACGCATCACCGTGAACAATTAAAGATGCTCTTCAACTATATCAACGGTGTTAAACCAAATCCCAACACTATAAATTACAATTCCAAAGGGTTATTACCAAAACCACCCATTGCTTAAACTCAAAACATGCTTGCACTAACCACATACAATACTAATAAGGTAGAACCCTTCTACCTATCCCTCTTAATTAAAGGCCACCAACCTAATAATTGCATTACTAGACTCGAGTGCTTTAGATAATGTAATGCCAATAAAAGTTACTAATGACCTAGGAATTAACTTGACATGAGAAACGGGATATTACTACTCTATGGAGCATAAAGAAGTTCCACTAGTTGGAAGAATCAAAGATTCTCAAGTGCCCCTAGAAGATTCCCAAACTATAAGGTTTTTCTAACCTTTTTGGTGGCGGTATCCTAGTATATTTTTGTGTGTTACTAAGTAGGATATTTTGTAAAGACTTGGGTGGAGAAATACAAATGGATTGGCCATCTGCAACCATTCTAGTGAAGGGTGAAACGAGAATCTATTTCCCATGTGGAAAATGAAGTATACCATAAAAAGCTAAGATCTAAAGCTTGACATCTTGTTTCAAAATAGTGTACTTGGGTAACTATTTATTCAAATATGAAAGAGACAAGAATATGTCTCTCCTAATGGAAGATGAAGAAGACCAACTATGGATGAATTTTTTTGATGAAATTCATTCAAGTGCGCAGATTTGGACCCAAAATTCTTCTAACTTCCCTTCGAGGTAAGTTATTTCCATTATCTTACAAACTGTAATTTAACATTACCAATAATAGCATATATTATGAATCCCTTCTCCCATGAATGGATGTTTCTGAATCTATGGGAATTAAGAAATTGAAATGCCTTGGCAACACTTTGAGGTAATTGTCAAGTATGTGAGAAATCAATATTAGGACAAAAACACGAGGCTCAAGAATTATAAGAATTAGGTATGGGATTGCATCAAGTCTTTTAACGCTTTCTTAATTTAAGTTGTCCCTCATGAGAAAAATGAAAAAATATGACTCTCATGGAGTTTCATCCTCCTTAATGACCTCACTCCCATACTCTAATAAGGACAAAGTGACTATTGAAATAGTGTTCAGCCGAAGGCGTGCTTGGATAATGTAAATCATCGGCGGGTATTCAATGATGATCAGTAAACTTCTCTTTTCTTGTATAAATAAACAACTTCAACAATATTTTATTTGAGGGAATTTATAATCCCATTCACAAATTTGTGGTAGATGAGGATAAAGATGGGATAGATGTGGTTAACCGAGAAGGTGTCACTAGGTTGAAAGGAAGCAAGATCCTCAAAGGTATTGTGTCTCTCAAGGATCTATTCAATAAGCACAATAGGTTCATTAAGGATAAAGCTAAGAAGTCTTCACGGTGCCCAACTAATTTTGAAAAAAATATTAGTACCACAGAGCAGCCAAGGATGGTAAACATTGGAAAATGTTGTTCACCTGAGGAAAAGAGAAGATTTGTCTCATTGTTGAGAAAATATTCTAATGTTTTACATACTCCTATGATGAATTCAAGTCATTTCACCCTAAGGAGATGTATCATTCAATACCGTTAAATCCCAAATCCAAGACTTTTAGGTAAAAACAATGGCCATACAATTTAAATATTGTGGACACAATCAAGGAGGAAGTCTTGAAGATGTTGAATGCAAGAATCATTTTTCCCATCCATCACTCCATATGGGTGGAAAATATTGTTCCAAAGAAAAATAAAAATAAAGAAATAAGGAAATGTCTAGACTTCTAAAACTTTAACCAAGGTTCACCGAAAGATAACTAACTAATTCTTATCATGGATCGCATCCTATAGGAATTCAAAGGATTAGAGATGCTTTCATTACTTGATGGCTTCTCTAGGTACATCAATTGAGGTAGCTGAATAAGATAGATCCAAAACATACTTCACAACTCTATGGGGTATTTTTTACAAGAGAATTCCTTTTGGTATTATAAACAACAAAGACATGTTTTAATGAGTAATGGATTTCTCCTTCAAAGATCTAAAGAATTGCATAATCATATACCTTGATGATCTAACTATACTTTTAAAGAAGTGATGAGATCATATAAAACATTTAGAACAAGTGTTGATCAAGTGTCAACAACATGGAATTTCCTAAATCCCAAAAAGTGCATCTTTGGCGTTATTTAAGGAAATTCCTTAGGTGTATTGTGAACAAGGAGGGGGCCATAATTGATTCAGAAAGGATAATAAATCCAAGCACCGTCCATTCCAAAAAAAAAAAAGGGAGTTCATTCCTTGTTCGTAAAATTCAACTTTTATCCGGCACTTTGCTTAAGAAATCACCGAGTTGACCAAGTATATCACTACCATGATGAAGCCTCAAGTAATATTTAAGTGGAATAATGAGGGAAAAGTAGTATTCTATGCAATCAAGGAAGAAATTTCCAAAGCTCCCACTGGTATGTCCCAATTTTTATAAGGAGTTCATTTTGTATTGTTATGCTTCGGAACACACACTTTCAATCATCTGGTCCAAAAGACTCAAGAAGGAATTGAAGCACCCATTTCTTTCATGAGTTGTCTGCTAAAGAACCATGAATTGAGGTACAACCAAATGGAGAAACATGCCTACGCTATGGTCAAAGTAGTAAAAAGATTCAGTGTTTTACATTCTCTACTCCCGCACCATGGTGATGGTCTTAGGATCTATAATTAAATCAATCCTAACACATCACGATCCATGAGCCAAGAGGGGAAATTGGGTGGCAAGAATTCAAAATTATGACTTGGAGATTTGACCTTCAAATCTAGTTAGAGGAAATGGATTGTTTTAGCTTATAGTAGAAGATGAAGCTCTCTCAACTCAAAATAATACAAAGGAATGTATTTGTTATGAGTGCGTAAGTAAAGATTTACCCCAAGTGCTCTTTGTAAATACCACCAATGAGTGGTATGTTGACATTTCCTACTTTCTCACCTATGGTGAATGGTTGACTCACCTTGATTACAAGCAAAGAAGAACTCTCAAACTCAAGTCAGCTAGGTATGTCATTTGGGATCATGTGCTATACAAGAGGGGACTTGATGGATGCTTTCTAATATGTGTGCACTAAGATAAACAAGAGAAGTTGATAAAATCATATCATGATCAAGATTGTGGTGGCCATTTTTCCATAATGATGAATTCTCACAAAATTCTCCTTGGTAGGTATTATTGGCCTACCTTATTCGCAGATGCTCAAGAATGGGTCTCCAAGTGTGAACCTTGCCAACAATTTTTTGGGAGACCACAACATGCTGCACTTTATCTCCAAATGGTGGTGACCGAAGAACCTTTTCAACAATGGTTATTGGACTTCATTGGAATTCTCAATTCACATTCAATCACAGACATGCCTATGTGTTCAAAGCAAAGAATTAGTTTACAAAGTGGGTGGAGGAAATTCTAGATAAACAAGCTAGTTATAAAACGGTAAGCAATTTCATCAAAGAAAACATCATTGTCATTTTTGGTATCCCTCATAAGATTGTGGTTGATAATGCCACATACTTATCCTCATGGAGTTGATAAAATGTTTCTACAATTATTGAATCACATTGTCTCATGCATTAGAATATTACCCGGGAGGCCATATATCTCCATATCTCAGAAGCCCTCCTCGCCTTGTGTTGTGTTGTCTTGTCCTCGGGCCCCGTAAAATCTATACAAGCTAGTTGATGAGAATTAGAGAAAATGGCACAAGAATCTCTATGATGCACTATGGAAAGATATGATAGCTCCTAAGAAATCAATCGATATGTCACCATTCCAATTGCTCTACGAGATCAATGTAAATATTCTAGTCACAAATAAGTTGCCAACACTCTAATTAGTCAAAGCAGTTGAAGATGGCCAATATCATGATTCCATTGACAAGAGAATCTTGTTTCTTGAAAATCTTGATGAAGACAAGTCTACGGTGGTTCATAAGATAAAATAACATCAACTCAAGGTGAAGAAGATATTTGACAAGAAAGAAAAGTAAAGGTATTTCAAATTTGTAGATCTTGTCTTAATATGGGATAAATGAAGAGAAATTAAAGGAAGTCATGGGAAGTTTAAATCTTTCTCGGATTGGTCTATTCCAGATTTGGGAAGACTTTTTTAGAAAATAATTTTTACCTCTATTATCTATATGGAATACATTTTTTTTTTATTATTGGCAAATAGTTTTTTGAAAGGGACTATACCCTTATACAAGAAGGCTCAAAAAGCCAGATGTGAACAAATAAGGCCCAACGCACAAGAGCAAGAAAAAAGCAGGAAAAAACCTGCACATAATAAAACTCAAGATGTATAACCGCAAATGAGCATAAAAGCAACTCGGTTTATAATGATCAAACAACACTGGCTCCGACAAAGAAAGTGAAACATTGATGATCAGCAGAGCAGCACCGAGAAACTAGCGAGGCGGAGAAGCGGTATTCTTGGAGAACAATTTTTTATTTTTACGCACCGTAATCCAGCCTGTAGAAGCCTCCGTAATTAGGGTATTGAAACAAGGAGGCGTATTTTCCTTATCCTCCATAGATCCAACTGGGACAACGGATTCATTATCTTCTTTTGTATCTTTCTTAATGCCACCAACAGAATGAGATTCTTTGGCGCATTCAACAACTGGAATTTCTGAAAGAGGGGTTTCCAAGACAAAATCATCTTCAGTATCTGTACTTGACTCCTCTTTGGCTTCGAAAATTAGGTGTTCAGGAAGGGCATTTTTCCACCAGTTGTTTTTTCCATTCTTTCGCTTTTCTACTCCGCAAACATCAGCAGTGTGCCCGGTAGCAAAACACTTTCTACACCTAAAGGGCAAGCCTTCATAATCTAATGATTGTGTCCAAGTTCTATTTTGGACTATAAGCTCTATATGGAATACATTTGGAGTTTCCCAACAACGGGTAATATTTGAAATTATATAAACAATAAAATAGACTCGACTCCCTAAATTATACCATAGGTGATTTATGGTGTGTGTTCCTTTTCCCATGTGGTGTGTTTCTCCTTTCCATGTGTGTTTCCATTTTGTTGTGTGTGTGTGTGTGTGTGTGTGTGTGTGTGTGTGTGTGTGTGTGTGTGTGTGATTTGTCCTTTTAGTCTATATTTGCTTTATGAGACTCTCAGATAGCCCAATGGATAATGAACTAGTCCATGTTGTGTATTGAGATTCTAGAGTTCTTATTTACCATGTCCTCACTTTGATCAATCTATAATGAGTCCCCAAGTGATGTAGGTACATCATTTGAATAGCTCACATGAGTCTTAATTTTTAGTTGTTTTATGCATTAGTGGTCTTAAGGTTCGTATTCATACAATAAGAAGATATTAGGAGCTTCAAGACTATTAAGAGTCTAAGTTACATATTTATTTCATCTCATATATTTTGAAAATTCATAGGAAATTTCATAAATAAATTAACTATCCTAGTGTGTAGGGATCTTCCCACGTAGGATAGTGATATTCTAGAATGTTTAACTAAGTGTGAGATAACTCATAATGAGCTCATAGTTAACTAAAGTCTATCTTAAGTATCTTAGGATATGATCTCAGGTTGTCAAACAATTTTCTAAGAGTTATTTTCCATTTTAATAGTGTACATCTTAACAAAACTCGAACTACTCTTCCATATCAAGAGAGTTAGGATTTTAATTGAGATATTTTCATATTTAGTTATTGGTAAGGAGTTTTATAGGGTGTGTGTATTTCATTGTATTCAACTGAGAGTGAAAAGTATGTGGAGTTAACAAAAATTTAAATTATTCTCATGCTTTAATATCTTTATGTAATTATTAATAATCAAGAGTGGAATAAAATAGTGAGAAATAATTTTAGAATGCTAACAATGTTCACATTTATGTTTTCCCGTGCATATAGTCTAGAGAAATTTAATCCTAAATTAAATTTTGGGAAATATTCTAATAGTTACCCGTAATGCAAAACATTAATCTAAGCTTTTTTAATTGAAAGGACACTAAAAATTAAGTGTGTATTACCTCTCGTGTCATGTGGAAGTTCCACTAAGAATATTAGAAAAATGTGAAGTTCTCTCAATATACCCAATCAAATTTTGTGAAATTCTCATAAAATATCTACCCCATCAAGATGTCTAAGATACCTTTTATTTTAGATCAAATGGTTAAGTATTTTGTGAGAAAAAACATGACAAATATTTCGTAGTTGTTTTTGTAGACATATGGTTTTTTTCAATTTTTTGTATTACTCAAAGAAATAGAATTTAAAAAACATTATAGGCAAAAATCAATTGCTTTAGATTTTTTTCATGTTTTTGGAAGTTATAACCAATTGATAATAAATCTAAAATCATGTAAAGAAATAAATTAATATATTAGTTTAAAATTTCCTTTATAAATTGTGTATACGAATTAAAAAAAGTTTAAATATGTTTTTAGGAGAAGATATTACACCAATTTTGGTATCGATCAAGGCTAATACCAGGTTTTCAAGGAGATGATACCCGAGACAAGATGTGAAGATGGTATCTAGAGGAAGAGGAAGAGTGGGTCGGATAAGAACACAAGTAGATGTTACATTGTTTAAAGAGCTAAGGAATGTTCAAACACGTTTGCATGCTATGGAGATAGCTCAGAGAAGAGGTATTGACATGTGATATGTTAGTGATAGAGAAGATGAGAGGCCTATAGGAGGAAAAAAATCAAGAGGAGAGAGAAGACAAAGTAGAAGAGAGTATCATCAAAGAAGTCATGGGAGTTAGTTCCAAACCTAAATTTGATGTGCCTATGTATGAAGGAAACCTGAATGTGGATGAGTCACCTGATTAGATGAAGGATACAAACAAGTACTTTGACTATGAAGGCACATAAGATGACAAGAAGGTGAATTTTTCCTATAATGAACTTAAGGGACATGCATCTCTTTGGTGGGATGGAGTTTTAGAAGAAAAATAGAAGAAGAACAAGCCAAAGATCAAGAGCTAGGACAAAATGGTGTCCAACTTAAAAGGTAAATTTGTGCCTAAATTTTATCAGATTAATCTCTTTAAGAAGATACAAAATTTAAGGGAAAAATAAATGTCCGTCAAGGATTATAAAGAGGAATTCTATAAGTTAACCATTATAGATGGTCATATAGAAGAGGATGTGGAAAAAGTAGCTAGATATCTTAATGGTTTAAGATTTAATATTCAAGACGAGATTGCTCTTTTGTCTCCTATAATAGTTGAAGAAGCATACTGGTATGCTCTAAAAGTAGAAGAGAAACTATCCAAGAATAAAATACAACGCTCAAGAGGAAGAGACATAAATTTTAGAGGAAGAGGACAACAAGATAGAGGTCAACTACACATCCAAAAGGAAGAGGCCAACAGTTCACATACCCAAGAACAATATTCAAGAGGTAACTATTATTTTAGAGGTAAAAGACCTTTCTCAAGAGGTAGAGGTAGAGGTTTTTGGGGAAAATGTTTCAAATGTAACAAGTATGTTGGTCATAGATCCTATGAATGTCCAGAGAATTCTTCAACAAGTCAAGGGAGTGCACATCTTGTCCAAGTAGATGAAGAAAGTGTAGTATCATCTCCTCATGAGGAAGCACCTGAAATTGGAGAGTCATTTCTCATGAAGAGGATCTTTCTTAAACCCAACAAGGAGATCCAAGAACCTACACAAAGAAAAACACTCTTTAGAACTACATGCAAGGAAAAAGGTAAATGTTTCAAGCTTATCATTTATAATGGAAGTATTGATAACCTTGTGTCTCACTGAAATGGTTGATAAGCTAGGCTTGAAGAAGATAACACATCCAACTCCATACAAAGTGTCTTGGCTTCAAAAAGGACACCAAGTCTTGGTGAATGAACAATGCCAAGTGGAGTTTCAAATAAACAGGAGTCACAAGGATCGGTAATTTTTTATGTGATGCCAATGGATGTTTGTCATATTATTTTAGGTAGACCTTGGCAATTTGACAGGAAGGCAATTCATGATGGGAGAAAAACACTTATACTTGAAAAGGATGGTAAGAAACAAACACTCTTGCCTCTAAAATAAGAAATTTTAGCAGTTGAGGATAGTCCTAAGGTGTTGATGATCAGCAGTAAGGAGTTCTTAAATCAGATAAAAAAGAGGTAATATTTTTTTGATTGGTAAGCCAAGAACAATCATTACTAGCACAAAATCGACTAATTTACCCATAAAAAATCAAGATTTGTTGAGTGAATTTTCTCGATATCATCAGTAGATGACTTACCTAATGAATTACCTCCTATAAGAAGTATTATCCATCATATAGATCTGATTCCAAGGGATAATACACTAAATAAGGAAACCTACAAAATTGGGATGAATCTAAGGAGAATAAAGAAATCAAGAATCGAAAGTGCAAGAGCTATTGAACAATGGATTAGTAAGATAAATCTTAAGCCCTTGTGTTATTCCTATAGTTTGATTCCTAAGAAATATGGAGATTGAGTATGTACATGGATTCATAGCATATGACATCAACAAGATAACTATCAGAATATATTTCCCTTTCCAAGATTTGATAACTTGATGGATTTTTCTAAGATAGATATAAAAACTGAATTTCATCAAATAAGAATCACAGATGGAAATGAATGAAAACAACATTTAAAACAAATGATTGGCTTTATGAATGGCTAGGGTAATTCCATTTGGATTGAAAAATTCTCCAAGAACCTTTATGAGGCTAATGAATGAGGTGCTCAATGATTTTATGGGTAAGATAACACCCTAGTCACGCTTGAAACGCTCACTCAACCTTTACCGAGTGCTCACCCGAAGCGCGCAAAGGTACCAAGTCCCTCTTTAGGGTTGTCAGTAGCAGGATGTTAGCGTGATGAAGGAAGAAACATATAGATTCATAACTAATCTATCATTCTACAATGTATGCTACATTCAGATCTATGACAGAACAAGCTTTAAATAGTAATCATGATTGAATCAATAACATGTACTACTCAATTCCACATAAGAATGACACTTAGGTTCAACCAATATCTTCCATCTATTAATAAACACATAAGCTCCTTACAATAATGTTAATCTATACCAATGCGTGTATGGATCTGATATAGTAATTCAGTCATATGTGTATATCTCTATACCTCCATACATCCATCACACTAATATATTACCACTATGTACCTCACATCATATATATAGGGTGGGGACTTTCCCTTCACCGCTTATCTATTCCAGAAATAGGTCCACATGCTATTAATAGCCACGCACCATTCACAGGCATAGCCACACATGCAAGTGTGCTATCTATAGACCTCTTATAGTTAACTGAAGTGTCAATCCTATTCTTAGCTCATCTCCATGTAAAATGCTTCGATCTAATCCTCCAAAGATAGACAATGCATGGTGCACATGTCTCTGACATCGTTGGTGTGTTCCACATGCCATCTTCTAAAAATAGGTCATCATGCTCAAAATCAGCTAAGTCCTGAATGCTAAACTTGCCTTCCACACGTGGGTCCTTCCTGTCCCTCCACCCTTGATCCTGGCCTTCTCTCCCACACAAAATCTCCTTGTGTGTTCTCTAACAAGTATTCTTTGATCAACATTACCCCACACTAATCTCATTATGTCATCCCGACAATGGGTATTCCTCCAAAAATTGAAGTAAAGAATAGAATAATGGAAAGAATAAGAATGAAAGAATGTAGACAAATAAAGAATTTTTATGAGGTTATGAGACAACCTCCTCTGTATCAGTTTGAAGTATCAATTCTGGATACTCCTCCTTTATTTTGGCCTCCAAAACCTGCCATTCAGTGAGTGCTTGTCTGCTTTTTTTGGGATGTCCACAACAATGGATTCCAACTCATCCCTCACAATCTCTCCCTTTTCATTTCAGTAGAACCAACACAATGTTGGACATTGATGTCATTCTTCCTTCTAAAAGATCCATCTTCTGTATAATTAGCTTCCCAAGCTCTTCCAGCTGAGTCTTGTGTGGCTCTTGTCAGTGTCACTGCAGGTCTCACGCTTCTTTTAACTATTGAAATATTTCTACGTGCATGGCCCAATGTCTCATCCTTCATTGCTTTCTGGACCTCATTGTTTTCTTCTAGGGTCTTTATGTTGATAAGTGCCTCTAGAGCTATGTAGATATTTAAATCTTGGTCTGCTTTCTTCAATACTTCTTGTAATGCTTTCAATAACCCTTCATAAGATGCAATATTTCACATCACTAAGGATTTCTCTCATTCTGCATCTTGCTCTGACTTCCTTGGCACTATCATGCATAGAGGTTCATCTTCAAGTACCAAGTCCACCAACTTTCCTACATAGTGTATCACTGAAGGAAACATCTTGTGGTACCTTGGCCTCCAAGTGTGGCCTTACTCTGATGACATTATCCCCAATCTCCTCTGCGATGCTGATAAATACTTCATTCTTCTTCTACGCATGAAGTCCCTCTCTTGTGTTATGCATGCGCTATCTCCACATCCTTTATCTTCAGCTCCTCACGCAATGCTCTGATTGTTGCAACTTTGTCCATGTTTCTTCTAGCCACTTTAGTAGAAACCTTCACCAATGCATTGCTGACCTACTCATCTAACATGATAGTAGGCTTTACTATCATGTGTCTAGCTTGGGGTGCCTTCTTCATCCATCTCAAAATGCATGACTCTTCACATACATCAAAGTTAGGCTCATCCATGTGGGTGTGCATTGACCATGATAGTTGCTTTCGAGTGCACACAGTCACCATATCCTCATCCATTAGCTCCCAGCCAAATAAATCCTTCTATGCTATCATGCTCTGGAAGGGCACAAATAATTTTACCTGCATCCTCTACATACCCCATGGCTAGTGGAATGTGCTCTCCACTTGTTCTTCTAGACCATTGTTGCTTAGGGACTTTAGCTTCCAAATTTGGGACTTATGTCTCCATGTCCTGAACATTCTCGGTAGTTGTCTCCTCTGGTCCCTTCTCATCCTCTTCTCTTCCCTTTGATTCCTCACCCTATTCTTCTATGTTCTCTGGAAGTGTGGGAGAATTAGGCACACTTTCCTCTGACTCTTCCACCTCCTCATTTAACTTCAGTTTCCTCCTTCTTTGCATGGTTGCCTCCTTCTGTGGAGAGATTTTGGGTGATCTTGCACCATGGTTGGAGTAGCACCTTGGGTCCTTGTTCTCCTAAACACCCTCTTAAATATGTGCTCCCCTTGGACTGCATTCAAGTCCTCATCATCCCCCTCTTGTGGCTGAGGTGGTGTAATGGTGCGCTCAACTTCACCCTTATTTGTAGGATGTCTCCTACCTCTATGCTCCAAACCACCACTATCTTCACGCTCCTCCTCCTCATCCTCCACTTCAATTGGCTCTGTGGGCTTAGGTTCATGGGATGTTCTCCATCAGATGCTTTCCTTTGGTGGTGCCGAAGTGCAAACT
Organism: Taxus wallichiana var. yunnanensis; assembly: GCA_018340775.1. Lineage (NCBI taxonomy): Eukaryota > Viridiplantae > Streptophyta > Pinopsida > Cupressales > Taxaceae > Taxus > Taxus wallichiana. The sequence goes on from CM031233.1 coordinate 8,722,612, forward strand.
CACCTTCCACATACTTGTTATTCTCCATCTTTGGCTTCAACTGAAGATACACCAATGTTGCCCCTACATCTGACTACAACCAAACTTATTGGCTTAATATTCAACACCTTTGAAATGATCCTCTCAATGAAGGCACTTCTTCCAGGATACACATACTTCTTTCTCAACATGTGGTAGTCACAATCTACCTTATCTTGCATTGAATACCATTCAGCATATGTCTGTAAATCTGTGAATAGATGCTTGGAAATACCTTGCAGTGAATGCGTAAGGAAATTTACACCAAGGGATCTAGACTCCATCTTTCATTGGGAAGCATGTGATGCATAAAATGCTGATATACAACAAATTAGACTTGTTTCCCTACTACTTGATGGTAGGTCCTTTGGGATGTACCACTCTTCTCCAAATGCCACACGGAGCCTGTCATACCATTTCTCCGCCTTTTCTTTACATCATCTGTCATGGCCCCTTTACATAGATACTTGCTAAACCTTTCAGCTGGTGACTTATTCTCCATGGGGTATTCCCATACTTTTTCCTTCGCCCATCTGGTACTCCAATTTCCATGAATACTAGTGATAGTAGAACAACCCCAAAGCTGATCTTCCCTCTTGTGCATGCTTCCTCTATTTGTTCTGTAATATAGCCTACAATATTGTAGATTTCTCCTTCTGACATCTTACGCGCAATGTGTAACCACATAGTATTTACCTGTGACCACCGCTCCTGATCATTCAACTTTGTAACAAGGTGTGCTCTTACTGCACAACTAGATAGTTCTTCAATTTGTCTATATCCATACCATGTGGACCCTTCAAGTACCCCAACTCCTGTCTGGTCTTTAAGATCATGGCTTTATCTATGAGATCATTCTTTATGTCCTCTCATGTGGCCTTCAAACCTATAACTGATGAGATAAGCACAAATGAGATTCTAACTCTACGTCCTGCAAAGTAGAAGAAGTCCTCATGCACTCTACTCATGAGCCACTGATACAAGGGCTCATACTTCCCAAAATATGGAAGCTCATATAATTGGTAGACCCCACTCTTCTAAAGATTTCTCACCTACATCATCATAAATGGCATGTCATCCACCGTACACTTGTTCATCCTAGCAAGTGAGCAAGGAATCGAGCTCCTTCTTGTTCTCCATGGTCCTATGATTGTATTCACTCACTTTTCTCTTTCTGATGGGTGAATCCCACTCCTAGCCAATGATGACTCCTTCTGGATATTGCATTTCTGAAAAGTCACTTTTGGGTGCCATCTCTTCTTCCTCAATGACCACCTTCTTCTTTCCTTTTTTCTTATTGCAGATGCCTTCTTGGGTGCCATTTTTTTCCTTTACAAATGTCTCCTCTTTAACTCTACAACTTTTTGAATCAAACCCTAGCTTGATTCAATCATGCCCTAGGTGGAAACTTCATGCCCTAACTCCTCTCTACCTCCTTGCTTCACTCAAACCCTTCACCACCAGGGATGCAAGCTTCTTTTCACACAGATCTATTTATCACGCTTGGTTTCACACCCTTCACACCTTAACCCGATCACTTGACTCTTCACAATTGGCTCTTTCCTCAAATTCTCTTAGTCACAATGGTAAAAATGAATCTACATCCCATCCTTATATAATTTTTTTCAAATTTTGATGCATTTATTGCTCCTTCACCTACCAAATATCCTCTCATTTACTGACCAAATTCATTCATTCCACGTGGTACATCTTCATGCCCTAGCTATAACCTTCTAGCATGCCTTCCTACCCTCTAGTCACAAACTTCTCTTTAGTGCATGCCCTTGCGCCTGAGTACCTCATCACATACCTTCTCCTAGTAGTTATCATGGCCTCCGCTTACCTTGTGTTATACTTGTCCTTTCATTCATCTCCATCCTTGGTCACTTTTGAGAAGCAATCTTCTTTTGACTTAAAGCACACTCGTAGCATCTTATTCCTTTCACCTTTCAATTCCCACGGTATTTTACTTGGATAAATACAACCACCCCACACTAAAGGTATGTGTAGTCCTCTACGCATAAACATTCTTCACATAGTAATTAGCTTCATGCGCAAAGCGTGTTTTACACAAGAACAACAACTAAATTGACAAAGCATAATGACAATGAAGGAAATACATTAAGGAAATACAAAAGGGAAACCTAATCTAAATGGAATACTACCTTATTACAAACACCAAGAAGTCTTATTTATAGTAGGGCTTCAGCCTACTCCCATTAAAGTAACTGAGTAGCCGTGTTCCATCAAGTGCTTCTAACTAGAAAACACCTGATTCAAGTATGTAAGTGATGACATACGACCCCAACCAATGTACTTTGAGCTTTCTTGGATGGTGCAAGAACTTAGAGTCATAAAGAAGTACCATTTGTCCAATCTCAAACTTCTTATCCCTTATGTTTCTATCATGCCATGCCTTCTACCGGCCTTTTCCTACTTCTGACTCCATCATGCTTATGGCTCATCACTCATCCAATTGAATCATCTTCTCGATACACTCTTCTAAATCCTATTCATCAACTAGACCTCTAGCATGCACAATGATGTAAAAGAAGGTAACATAAATTCTATAGGGAGAATGGCTTCCACACCAAACACCAACTGAAATGGTGTGGCTTTGTTCAATCACTTATAAGTTTTCTATATGCCCAAAGAACAATTGAACACTTTGTCATCCCAATCCTTTCTTCCAACATCACAATTTTTGTCAAAGTCTGGCTCAAAATATTTTTGAAATCCTCAGTAGTTCCATTTTCCTGAGGATGGTAGGGTGTAGTTTTATGGTGTGCAACCATAAACTCATCTAATAGGATCCTGATTGTCTCATTCAAAAAGTGTGTACCCCTATCACTTGTCAAGCTTAAAGGACATCCATATCTTGTAAGAACATTCTCCCATAGAAACCTAGCTATGTAGCTGTTATACAGTCCTTTGTAGGTGTTTTTCTACCACCGTGTGAGATAATTTGTGTAAGTAATGATATAGCGTGATCCAGTCCATGCGTAGCTGGTGAAATAGGTCCTACAAAGTCAATGGCCCATTTCTCAAATGGTTCGGCACTAGTAATTGGTCTCAAAGGCATCTCATCTCTTTTCCCTTGGTTTTCCTAGGTGCTGAAAATGATCACACACCTTACAATATTCTTTATAGTCTTTATACAATGTCTCCCACCATAATCCAACAAGTAGGATCTTCTGGGAAGTCACATCACCTGCATAATGGCCTCCTACAATACCACCATGAGATTCTTCCATAATATCCTTGCACTCATGCTCTAATACACAACAACGTAATACTTCATCTCTTCCTAACTTGTAGAGGTCACCACTGATTAACATAAATGGTGCCACACGTATAACAAGTTGTTTATTTTCTAATGCCTTCATTCCTTCTAGTGCTATACCAATCTGTAGAAAGAAAAAAATGTCTTCTAATTATGATGGTGCACATTATAACCTATATAACTATGCATCTGCATGGTTTCTTCAATTGTCTGTGCTTCCTCTCCTGAGTTGATTCTAGATAAATGGTCTAGGTCTAAAATTGCTTTTCCCTAGCTTCACCACAACTGTGAAATCAAAATCTTGAAATAGAGTACCCATCTACATATACGCCCCTGTAAGATGAGCTTGTTTACCAAGTACTTCAATGCCATGTGATCTGTATAAAACATAAATGGTGTTGCTAACAAGTACTGTCAAAACTTGTGTAATGCATAGATCATGGACAAAGCTTCACGCTCTGTAGTTGTATAATTCTGTTCAGCAGGAGTCAGCTTCCTACTAGCAAAAAAATTGGATGATCGACAATACCTTCTCTAGGTTGAGCTAACACAATGCCAATGGCCATGCCAGAGGTGTCCACATGCACATGAAATGGTTTATCCCATGAGGGAAAGTGTAGAATGGGTGTGGTAGTAAGTTTCTCTTTTAATATCTCAAACATGCACCTATTGTGGTTCTCCCAATAAAATGTACCTTTCCCCTTCAGTAACTCTTCCAAGGGTGCAACAATTTTGGCATACCCTTTGATGAATTTTCTATAATATCCTATATGACCTAAAAATCCATGCACCTCACTTTGACTGGTAGGTGCTTCTCCGGCCTAAAATGACTGCAACCTTAGTTGGATCAATGAGAAAACCTTCCTTAAAGATTATATGTCCTAACAATATTCCAAATGGTGTAGAAAATATGCACTTCTTGATGTTCAAAGAGATACTCAACTATCTGCACCATTCAAACATTAAGCACATATTGTCACAATGATCTTTCATAAGCCCATATACTATCCAATCATCTAGGTAGACCTGTAAGAAGTTGTGAATAAAATATTTGAATTCCTGAACAACTATGCATGAGAATACAACATGCACATTTTTCAATCCAAAAGGCATCACAGTATAGGAAAAACTACCCCATTTAGTAGTAAATGTTGTCTTTTCGATCCTCCTGAGCAATCTAACTTGATGATACCTTAAAACCCATCTGTGAAGGAGTATATTTCGCACCCTACAACGCCTTCTAGTATTTCCTTCATTAAATGGCATAGGAATGGATCGGTGACACATGCAGCATTCAACTCCTTATAGTCCACACATATTCTAATTCATCCATCCTTCTTGATATTGATCACCATTGGGCTAACCCATTTTGACTCATCAAGGGGTTTGATAATTCCAGATTTCAACATTTTATCAATTTCTTCTTTTACCTTTTCACGCAAATTAGGATTCATTCTGATAAGGCCTCTTTCTAACTAGGCGTGCACCATCCTTAAGCTTTATCTTCATTTCCCTAAGTGATTTATGCACGACTTTTAAGTTCATGATACCCTCGAGGGAATATTTCCTGATAATCCTTGAGTAACTCAATGATCTTTTCTACCTCCGAGCCTGACTAGTAGTCTCCAATTATGGCCTCCTTAGGCTCAGCCTCCGAACCTATATTCACCTTCTTTGTCTTCATGGGTTCAGATATAGTGCATGTATCCCTTGTCCTGTACTGTCCCCAAGACCTCGCACACCCTTATGAATGTTCAATATCCAGTTCTCAACTTCCTCATCATCCACGATGTAAACCATCTTTCCTTTCTCTTTCTCAAGGCAAGCACATTCAAGTAGTATGAAGTCCATTTCTTCTTCCTTTTCAAAATGTGCTTCTGGACTCTATCTCACCAAATAATTCCTGAATATGCTCTTCTACTTTTGCACTATCTCCCATGGTTAAGCACTTGATAAATTTTAATGCCTCTTCTATTGGAGGTTGAGAAGAAAAGTAGTCAAAGGTCTAGATCATCCCTACAGTCAATTTTTTCCAGTTTCTAGTCTCTCGATGTAGTTTTGTATATACATACTAGCGTGTGTGCATCCTTGTAACGTCAGTAACATAGAGTACAATCTATGCACCTAGAGTGAAGGTGGTAATGCTTCCTATCCTGTCTGTCCAGAGTCTCTCACACTGCTGAATGTGATGTTGAATAGGTTGATCACCATGATAAGTGTAGATCTACGTAGGTGCATTGTTCCTTACAAACCTAATAGATAGGGTGATTCCAATCTCTTCCCATTCTATAATATTATCTCTGTGGACTACCCACCAACGTGCGCTTGTTGTCCCCATGCAAGGTATATACTAACATAGATCTTCTCTTAATTTGATCTTCCACTATGTTTCCATGGCTTTCAAAAATGCAGGAAGATCTTCTACCCCTATGTATACCAAGGTATTGTGCTACCTATCCGTCGGACCAAACAAAGTCCATTCTTGCACAACCACACTTTTTACTTCATGCCCTACTAATTCATATGTACCATGAGCCCAATTGTCACAAGAAATACTCATAGTATCACTAATAGAATGAGAATCCTCCCACTATAGGATGCCTTCTTTTGATGGCTCATTGACCTCTGGTCCTGAATAATGCGTACATAAATTTGGTTTAAGTCCTCCTCACTTAGAGGCTCAACATATGGTGTAGACTTCCCATCTATCAATGGTATCACAACCCTTTCCTCCTTGTTCTCAAAGCTGATATACCCCTTATTGAATCTCAAGTCAGCATTATTCACATAACACCAAGGGCATCCAAGCAAGGTTGGAAAATTGTCTACTTCTGCAAGTGCTAATACCTCAAAATCCCTAGTGAACTTGGCCCCTTGTATGGTTATAGATGCATCCTTCAAAACTCCTAGGGAGTGGCCTTAGTCCTAGTTTTCCATAAACAACACATTAGATGATGGCTGCAATGGAGGCCTCCCCATTTGTACCCATGCATCTAATGTAAGCACATTTACTTCTACACCATATCAATCAATATGTTTCTCAACAACCACCCATCCACAACAACATTCAGAGTAATTTCCTTGTCATAGTCAATGCTATCAGGGGAAGATTTACATGCAGGATCTATCATCCGGTCTCAAGACTTACACGTGGAGTGTTCCCCTTTAACCAACTTCCTAATAGTGGGATAATGTTCTCCTGGCACAACATTCTACACACTTCTCGCAGATCATCGATATCAGTTTGGACTATCTCTGATGCTTTCTTCTACTCCTTTAAGTATTGTATCTCACCTGAAGATTCCTTAGCACTTCCATGGTATCCTGGTAAACCTCCTTCTGATGAGCAGGATCTGGGTACCTTGCATGCAAAACCTCCTCCTTGGTGATCGTAGGCTTCTGGTGTAATGCTTCTCTCATGTTGCCACTTCAACGCATGTAGTAATCTTCACTATCAATGCCTCAGGTCCTTCTACTATCTTGGGCATCCACTGATCTTCTACCACACACTAGATTCTAACCATCCCGATGCCTTTGTTTTCTTGCTTATGCTACTTACTCAGATGCTCATATAAGTTTGGAACTCTTCATAGCTATGGTTCTTCCCATAAAGAAATAACATGTAATATTCTGAGGAAATTCACACATATAGTGGTCAGGAGATCCACATGTATAACATGTTCCATGAGGGAACTCACCTCTTCCTCCACCATGGCCTCAGTCCTCCATATCCACCATGATATCCATGTCTCCTTCCATGACCTCCTTCAAATTCCCCTCATTCCTGTCATAGTGCATTTGATTATGATCCCAATCTTGGTGCTCATTCTTACCTTAGAATTATCTCACACTTGTTTTCATACCCTAATGTCTATATCATCTCCTGATCCACCAATCAACCGACAATCCTTAGTATCATGGGGTCATGGACTGCAAATTTTGCAAAAGAAGATACATTCTTCCTTATCACATGCATTGTAATGAAAAAGGAAAATGACTAGCATCATGATTCAAATGATAGATCTCACAATCCAACGCAAGAATGAGCATATAGATTTGTGAGGGCAACTATCCTTAGTGTGACCTTCCACTTCACAATTTGTACACCAAATTCTTGAGCACATTTCATGGGCTGAATTTGCTGATAGCTTCTCTAACTACTTTTCCATAGCTGCAATCTGCCTCTAAGAATGGACTAACACTAGTGTCAATGCTCCCAACTACCTCAACATGCAAAGCTTCTTCCAGTGCTTTGCATGGATCAATGTATGTCTTATGTGATAGTGCCCTTCTAAATGGTGTAATCAATCCTCCAACAAACCATTGTGCATGCTGGCTAGCATGAATATCATAAGATAGCTTAGATAGAAGTGTCTTAAAATGAGCATCATACTCACATACACTCTTAGTAGTGCCTTTCTTGATATCCTTGAGTGTACTTATACTCTTCTACTCAAACTCAGGATATGGAACTCTTTCAAGAAAGCATCTTTCAATGTTGCATAATCCACGTAAGTTTGATCAGGGTCAAACTTCATATACCAGCTGTGCATGTCCTGTAATGTAGTAGCAAATTGACTTGCCTTACGCTCACAGCTCAATGATCCCTTTAGCATACCACAAGATTTCACACATATGCACATGTTCAGCAGCATCCTCTATACCTCTATACTCTGGAAGATGAAGAGACATCTCCATATAAATATTCTATGGTTGTTTGCATGACCTTACCACTTGATCAAGAACCTTATGTTTCCCTATACCTCCAGAACCACCAGATCCACGGAAACTAGAACCACCAATACCTCCTATCCTCCACCTATAGCTGGAATATGACCTATAGATATACTCCCTATGTTTTGATAAGAGTATTGTACTAGACCTCTACACCAGAGGTAGTTCCACTTCCAGTGGTGAATCCAACATTCTGTGCACTCACATTCTATGTGGATGATGTGCCTAAGGATGTTCCTCCAAATATCATTGAAGCCATCTATCCTGCCATCGATGTACTTTCTCCCTGACTTACTCCTACTCTCCTACTTCCCAAGTTAGCTTACTGGTTACTTGTCATACTAGATACTAGAAAACCAAGCGCAAGGGCTAGGTCACTAGGTGGATTAAGATGCATGCCTACGGTCCAGGTAGTATCTTTTGGTGCACTTATGTGTGAGGCCAAGGGGGGATCTCTATCATCTTTTCCAAGATGGGGAGTTCTTGATGCTCTAGCTCCACGTCTTCTACGTGAGATGTAAATCCTTCACGAGCCATCTCTCTCCTCAATGCCATACTTTCTATAACATGAATTTTTCTTCTCTATCTCCCTCTTACGTGCCTCATTATACTTAAGCCACATTTCCTCTCTCTACCTCTTTGCCACTAGGTCTGCCATCTTTCACCAAACTTGTTCCTTCCCTCACACATGGTGAAGTTTAGTTAGCCATCGGTTTACTCTCCAGTTTAAAGTTACCATCAAGATCTTGATTGCCAATGGAATACCTTATAAATATGCTCCTCTTGGATACCAAAAACTAGAATTTAGCTACCTCTAAGAAAGAGTACGTCAAAATTGAATATTCCAGAATATAACTATTTAGAACACCACAAAACCATGTATCCACAATATGAGTCCGTGATCATATCAACATCATAAAGGGCTTGAAATTCTTCTTATGTCCAGACAAGTACGTGATACCTCTAATTCCACTAAGATGCATTAAGCAAGAAGCCACTCAGATAGTTCTACTAGAAAGATGGTAAAAATATCTCCTATAAGCTGTCATATAGATTATGTTCTACCCAATTGTGTGCATTAAACTCGATCCATTGCTAAACACCATGCATATTCTTCCTCTAGATCGTGTATCCATTCCTCAATACTTGCTAGAGTTAACCGGTACGTCTTCATCGTGAACCATCCTAAAAACAATCTGAAAAGAGGTCCCGATAATGGAACCAATGTCAGAATCCTAGAATTTACTAGATAACACCCTAGTCGCGCTGGCACATCACTCAGCCTTGACTGAGCACTCACTCGAAGCACACAAAGGTACCAGGTCCCTCTTTAGGGTTGTTGTAGTAGGATGTTAGTGTGATGAAGGAAGAAACATATAGATTCATAACTAATCTATCATTCTACAATGTATGCTACATTCAGATCTATGACAAAACAAGCTTTAAATAGTAATCATGATTGAATCAATAACATGTACTACTCAATTCCACATAGGAATGACACTTAGGTTTAGCCAATATCTTCCATCTATTAATAAACACAAAAGCTCCTTACAATAATGTTAATCTATACCAATGCACGTATGGGTCTGATACAATAATTTAGTCATATGCATATATCTCTATACCTCCATACATCCCTCACACTAATATATTACCACTATGTACCTCACATCATATATATAGGGTGGGGACTTTCCCTTCACTACTTATCTATTCTAGAAATAGGCCGCATGCTATTAATAGCCACACACCATTCACAGCATATCCACACATGCAAGTGTGCTATCTATAGACCTCTTATAGTTAACTAAAATGTCAATCCTATTCTTATCTCGTCTCCATGCATAAAATGCTTCGATCTGATCCTCCAAAGATAGAAATGCATGGCACACACGTCTCTTCATTGTTGTTGTGTGTTCCGCATGCCATATTCTAAAAATAGGCCGTCATGCTCAAAATCAGCTAAGTCTTGAATGCTGAAATTTCCTTCCACGCGCTGGACCTTCCTATCCCTCCGCACCCTTGATCTCCGACATCTCTCCCACACGTGATCCTTTGTGTTCTCTAACAAGTATTCTCTATCAACAAAGAGATTATAAGATGAAAATGTACTAATCAATCTCAATAAGTGTACTTTTATGAAGACATAATTGATATATAAGAGAAGGTAAAATCCATCATAGAGTGGCCTACTCCAAGAATTGTATATGTGGTAATAAGTTTTCATGGTTTGGCAATATTCTATAGGAAGTTTATAAGAAATTTTAGTGGTATTTTTGCCTTGATTGTGGAAACAATTCAGGGAAATAAGTATATGTTCCAATGGACCGAAGCAATCGATAAAATCTTCCAGCTACTTAACAAAAATATTATAGAGCAAATGATAAAATCTTCTAGTTATTTTTCTCGAGTTGAAAGTGATGCAAGTGGGAATGTTATATGTGTTATTTTGAGCCAAGAAGGTAAACCAATTGCATATTTCAATGAAAAAATTAATGATGCTAAAAAATAATCCTCATATGATCAAGAATTTTATGTTATTGTCCAAGATTTGAAGAAATGGAGGCACTACTTGATGCCTAAAGAGTTTGTGTTGTATACTTTGTAAATCATGCTTTACAATTTATTAGTACTCAACCTAAAATCAACCAAAGACATGTAAAATGTGTTGAATTTTTTACAAAATTTTACATTTATTATCAAACATAAGATTGGAAACCCTAACAAAGTGGTAGATGCTTTAAGTAGGAAAAATTTGATCATGCAAGAGCTACATTTGAATGTCTTTTGACAAGGAGGATGCATATTTCAAAGAAGCATATGCAACATGTGAAGATCCCACAAGAAGAGATAGGAGTCCTTGGATGGACTACTTGATTCAGAAGGATTACTATTCAAATGAAGTCGGCTATGCATCCCAAAATGTTCCATGAGAGAGAATCTACTAAAAAGAAACACATTGGGAGCTTAGTAAGAAATTTTGGGAAAAATAAGACATTTTCTCAATTAAGTGCTTATTATATTTGGCCAGATATGCAAGGTGATGTGAAAAGGTTTTTAGAAAGATGTAAGATATGTCAACATGTAAAAGGAAAGAGCCAAATTGTTGGGTCAGTATTAGCCATTGCCTATTCCTAGTAGGCCATGGGATGCTGTGTAAGTATGGATTTTCTACTTGGATTACCAAAATATCAAAGGGTAATGATTCCATATTAGTTTTAGTTGATATATTTTAGAGGATGGCTGATTTCATGTATGTACTAAAAAAATGATGCAACTAATATTGTAAATTATTATTTTTAAGTAAGTAGTAAGGTTGCATGGACTTCCTAGAAATATTGTCTTGGACAAGGATACTAAATTTGTTTGACATTTTTGGAGGAATATTTGGAAGAGATTGGGAACAAACCTCGTTTCAATTTAACTTATCACCCTCAAACTAATGGAAAAATGGCAAAGTGGTCAATAGGGGCCTTGAAACATACTAGGAGTTTGGTAAGTGAACACCCAAAATAATGGGATCAAGTTTTATCTCAAGAAGAATTTACATATAATGATTCATAGAATAAAAAAGTACTATTTTTATTCCATTTCAAATTGTGTATGACATTCATCCAAGGGGTGTTTATGAGCTAAGAAAATTGGGCAAGAAGGAAATGAGAAGTGTAGATGGAGAAGAATTTGTAGCAGCTATCTAGGAGTTACATGAAAAGGTAAAACAACTTGAAATGAATACAGGTAAGTACAAGAAGAGGGAAGAGATGAAGATAAAAGAGGTGATTTTTGAGGTAGGTGATTTGGTTATTTCTCACATAAGGAAATAAAGCAAACATTGGACCTTGTAAAGGTCTTGAGAAAAAATTATTCAAATGCATATGAGAAGAGGCATTGGAATATCCCTTATATTTAACATTGCAGATCTTTATCCATTCAAGGGAGAGGATGATTCAACACATGCAATTAAAATAGATAATGATCAGACTATGAATTGGGAGAAGAAACTACCTAAAGCACAACCAAAGATAATTGAATCAATTTTAGACAATTAGGTAGTGAGAAAGACAAGAGATAAAGAGTATCTTCATTATTTAGTCAAGTAGAAGGATCATCTAATTGCAGATTTCATATGGATGTTAGATTTAGATATTCCCAAACATGGCAATAGTTTTGAGGAACTCATGCATCAGATTCCATGAAGGATTATTTTGTTTCTGGTATTCTAATGTAGGTGCATCATTTGAATAGTTCATATAAGTCTTATGTTCTACTTGTTCTATACATTAGTAGTCTTAAGGCTCGTATTCATACAATAAGAAGCTATACGGAGCTTCATGACTATTAGGAGTCTAAGTTAAGTAATTATTTCATTTCATATATTTTTAATATTCATAGGTAATTTTGTAAATAAATTAACTATCTTAGTGTGTAGGATCTTCCCACATAGGATAATGATATTCTAGATTGATTAAGTATGAGATAACTCATAATGAAATCATAGTTAGCTAAAGTCTATCTTAAGTATCTTAGGATATAATCTTAGTTGTCAAATAATTTTCTAAGAGTTATTTTCCATTTTAATAATGTAAATCTAAAAAAAAATCGTACTTTTCCTCCATATCGGAGAGTTGGGATTTTAAATGAGATATTTTAATATTTAGTAATTGACAGGGAAATTTTATAGGGTGTGTGTATTTGATTGTATTCAACTTGGAGTGTAAAGTATGTGGGGTTAATAGAATTGGAAATTTTTCTCATGCTTTAAGATCTTTGTGTATTTTTATTAATCAAGAGTGGAATGAAATAGTGAGAAATAATTTTAAAATGCTAAGAATGTTCACGCTTTTGTTTTCCATCGTCCATAGAGTATGGTGCCTATAGGTATGGTGGTTTGGAGTGATTTCATCTCAAATTGAAGGTTGAGAAAGATTCTAATAGTTACAGGAACGTAACTCATTAATATATTATTTTGCGAATTGAAAGGACATGAAAAAATTAAGTGTTTAATGCCTCTCGTGTCATGTGGAAGCTCCATGGCATAATATTAGCAAAATTTGAATTTCTCTCAATATACCAATAATCAAATTTCATGAATTTTTCGAGAAAATCTCTGCCCCAACAAGACGTCCAAGATGCCTTTTATTTCAGATCAAATGGTTAAGTATTTTGTGAGAAAAACATGACAAAAATTTCATAGGCATTTTTGCAAATGTATTTTCAATTATTTATATTACTCAAAGAAATAGAATTTTAAAAGCATTATAATCAATAATAAATTGCTTTAGAGTTTGTTCCAAGTTGTTAGAAGTTATAATCAATTGGATAAATAAATACAAAAGTCTGTAAAGAAAGAAATTAATATCTTGGTTTAAAATTTCTTATAAGAATTATTCATACAAAATTGAAGAAAGTTTAAATAAGTTTTGTAGGAGATGATACTACACCACCAAGTGAGATCCAGTTTTTGTCATGTGTTTTTGCAAGGGAAAAATTCAACATGAAAACATGACAACTTTACCCTAGTGTCAAATTTTTTTTCAGTAAGCCCTCATAATCATTTCTATGAATCAATTTTCCCTTTGTGTCAAGCCTAGCATATCCTTTGAAGTTATCATCTATGTTGTACTAGCCTTTCACATGTGTTTATAATGAAAAAACAATATCATAAAATTCTTCCAATGCAATACTTCTCAAGGTAAATTCTTTAGTGAACCTAGAAGGGCTATTTTTTAGACATTACATGACTAATGTGCATCCCAATGAGAGAATTGAAGGCCCAAGTTCATTCTCAAGTGGTATTGAGGAGATATGAATGTTGTGCAAGTGGTTTAGGAATATTTAGAAAATATTTGAAGGTTTAGGGATAATTTTAAAGAAAGCGGGTTTTGAAGGTAAAGGAGCTTGGAGTTAAAAATAGCACCTAATCTTAATGAAGTTTTTTTCAGAGCTCTGTAATGAGTTGGAGGTCAAAAAATACTATTAGAAAGGTAATTCAATTATCTAAATGATGGTGTTTTCATATTTTTCACAAGACAGTCATTTTCTTCCCACAATTTTGTTTTCAACAAGAACAACCTATGGTCCCACAAAAGGATATTTTTGAGGGGTTTTCAGGAATAATCATAGCATAAGACCCATACCATTACTCTAAAAATGACGTTTGGAATCAAATTCATATAAATAAGTTCCTGAAAAATACATCTGGATGATCCAAAAATTTGTCGTTAAGCCTCTCTCCAAGGTAAGCTTTCAGGAATTAGCCAAATTGGGGGGTGGACATGTCATCACCAAGTGATGGAATAATTTTATGTCCCATAACATTGGGAAATATGTTACATAAAAAAGAGCCCATGCCTAATTTATTCTCTTGATCATCATGTGACCCCGATAAAGCTCAAACTTTCAGCTTAAGCCTCTTCTCACCTTTTCTCGCTCTCCCCATCACGCAATCACAAAGTGAAACTTGTCACTCATAGGTGAGGGTGTAATTTATAATCCCATATTTCTCATAAATTTGTGGAATTTGAGACACAAAAATGTACTTCATGCACAATTTGTCCTTGATTCTTAATGTGACCACGGGAAGGCTCTGCAGCCCATTTTAAGCCCCCTCTCCTCTCCACCTCACCGACTCACCTTCCGCCACTTATCCTCAAAAGGTGAGGGAAAATTTTCTTGCACCAAAAATACCATCCCCTTTGGATATTTGGGACATAAAAATGTGTCCAATCATAACCCTTTCTCAAGTCCTCCATGTGACCTAGTTTCAACCCCTGGAGCTTTTCAAGTGTTTCTTCTCTCTCCTCCGCCAAACAATCTCTTCCCACCACTTGTTAAGTTGAGAAGAGGAAACATTTTCTTAAAAATGTACCATACCCATGAGATAGTTGGGACAAAAACATTCACCCATGTCCAAGAGGTTTTAAAAAGATAATTTTTCAAAACTCCAATTGACATGTTTCTTCCCTTTACATGTTCGAGAAAGTTGTTGTCAAAAGAAAGTATAAAATACTTTCCATTAATTATTCCTCCATTATTTTTCCATTCATATCTTTCCATTATAAAAACACCCAAGAAATTTCTTTTCTGTCTAGACACCATGCCTAATTTTTTCCATATTGACTCCATAGCCAAAAACATGAAAAACTCATATCTTTAGACTTGTTAATCATAATCGATGAGATTTTCACACCCTCTCTCACTTTACTAGGTGCCTACAAGAACAAATAAATAGATAAATCAGATATTAACTTGATTTTTAATGGTATGAAACCCTATATTTCTTCTATAGCTCCCACTTTTTCAAATTCCCACCATTCCAGAGGATGGTTTGAGCTAGAAATTTGAGCACAAAGTCCAGAAGACAAACCTATTCCAGAGAAGTTAATTTTATGTCAATTTGAGGTGTGGAAGACCAGTTTCTAAAAATATTAAGTACCTTGTACTTATAGAAAAACCTTTCGGAAAGCGGTGAACTCGAAAGCAATCGAGATGACAATCTAGGAGATTCGGACCAAAAAAGCACAAAAAGTAGAAAGTAAATTTCTAAAAATAGATTTTTTTAAAAATGTTAATGAAAAATATGTGAAATTTTTCCAATCATGTTGGGGATTATAAACACTTGATTTCAAGTGAAAAATAAACATTTCCTTAAATATCACTCACGATCCCAACACCTAAAAATAGAAAGTTCTAGTTTTGGGTACAAAAGTTGTCATATCCATTTTGTCTCATATTATAGCTTTTCATCAATATGAAGTTCAAAATTTTGGGCCTAGAACTTTTTTTGGAACTTTCATAAAAGTAATCAAGTGTGGTTGATATTGATTTTACCCATATGGACCTAGAGGACCTCAAAAATAGAATGTTAAGCGGACCAAGGGAACATGTGGAGGATAAGGTCTACACAAGAGGGTTATATGTAGTAGGTGGTCATCACATGTCCAATCAATGTGAAAATTTAGTGTTGGAATTCTCCCATCATTATGAGCCAAACACCCAAACCATCAAATATGATGACAACTCGATCCTGGCGGACTCACTCCTAAAGCAATCTCTCAATGCATGCATATTCTAGCCTGGAGTAACATGGTCATAATTTCACAAGAGTTTGCATCATGTGAGTGTTCTAAGAATGATTCATATCTCCAAGGCCTCAATATTGGTTCATGGTTAAATCAAGGTAGAAATCCATCCCTTATGTTGAATTCTCTCTCCCAAAATGAATTCCACGAAGGCTTCTCAGATGCGATCATCCTCTTGAGCCAGCTATTAGGAGAAAAAAGAATGAGATATTTCTATGGATGGATGACATTTTTCATTCTAAAATTTGTCAAGGGTAAAAATGATAGATTGGGGAAATCATTAGTGAAAACGTGCACCACCAATTTCTTCAAGTGTCAACTTCCAAAAGTTCTTCATAACTTCATACCTAGTCTACTACCTTATAAGACGAAGGCCATTTAGTGGTTTGGAACTCACCCAAAATGTTTCTCTTTAAGGCTTCGTATATGATAATTATCTACACCTGACCATGAATGAAAATAAGAAACACTTTACAAGAGTTAACAATTCATTCATGATGTTTTTTTGTCAAATTGTTGGAAGAGAACCCTTAATCAAGGATGTCTCCACAAGCCGCTGCTCTAATCACAAGGTATGTGCCATTTTTCATACATTTTTCAACCTTTTCCTATATCTGAGTGTTTGGTTTTGAACTTTCTCCATGAAGGTTTCCATACTACCTCAATGATAGGATCGTGTGTATCGAGTTGTGTTGGTAGTTTGTTCATGTAAATAGTAAGATGAGAAAATGAAAGAAGAAGACGGTCAATTTCCCTATTTCTCTAGGAATTTTCTCCTACAAAAGTTCTCACGAGGATACCAACATGGAAGCTTCCCTCTCTCCCATAAAAGTGTACTCATACACACTGCAAATGCAGAATTCGATATCCAAATTTATTTAGACACTTTTTACCTACCTAAATTGCATCATGTTCCACAAGTTGAAAACTACTTGGTGAATTTTTTCAATGATTTTGAATTTAGGGAGTGAGATCACAAAAGGATGAAAATTGATAAAATGAAAGGATTCAAGATTGATTGGTATGAGGATGGTATTAAAGATAATGACACAAAGATTTATGACCCAAAATATCATCCATTGAAAGCCTCACCCATTCCACAAGTTTTTAAATTCCAAAATATTCAAAGGAAGCATCCCATCATTCCTCTTCTAAGGTCAACGAGAAAGCTTCCAACTCATATCACTCAAGATAGAAATCCCGGAGTGGAGATAAGTAGAACCGAAGCCCCTCTCTACCAAAGGTTACATAAAAGGTAAGAAGATCAAATGACCCTATGATAGATTTGTAGAAAAGTAAGTTGATATGGTTCACCCTTTAGTTTCTCAACAATCCCAAATCTTCTCATCATCCTCTTCTGCACCGACCCCACTTGTATAAGATGTTCCTTCTCACTCTGAGAAAGAAACTGTAATCTTTCCAAATGTTGAGCCAAAGAAAATGAGATATTTCTTATGGTGCAGGAAATGATCACAAATGAAGCCTATGCAAGTCAACGGTGGAGGCACCCTACTTCTCAACTATTGCCCCAATGGTGAAAGGAAAGAGGGGAAAATTGACCTAAACAACTTCAAGCTTCTTGAATGGTGCTTTGGTCGAATCAATATGTAGAAGTAGTTCAACCAAAGGTGATGAATTCCATTGAAGAAATGACTCGACTAACTATGAGATGACCAACATTACCCTAGGCCCAAAAATCATGAGGGAGATGCATATTTGTTCAAGGAATATTCCACTCACTTTCTTGTGAGGAATCAAGTACTGAGGAAAGATTAATCAATTGAAATATCATGTGAAAAAATTCACCTCATACATGTGAAATTTAAAGGAACCGAATTCCTCTTCATCTCTTCCAATTGAAGAAGTTACTCCCATCAGTAGCTTTGATCCGGTGCATTCAAAGACACGGGGTTTCACCATACAAGGGAGAGAAAATGAAAAATAGGTAGACAATATTGTGGAAAAGGGAAAGTGTTACTTCTAGAGATGATCTCATTTTTCAAGTATGTGTGCATGATAGCCACCAAGGTTCAAATGACAAGGGATGAAATTGAGAAAGAAAAGGAACACTGGGATCAAGTGTTTCCACTAGTGATGGAGATGGGGAAATATCATTATCAAGTATTGATACATTTCAAGGTCTTAATCACATACTACTATTCATATGATTCCTAAGAAAGAAAATTAGGATTTAACAACTATCTTTGGCCTTTTTCTTTGTTTCTTATTTTCTATTTGGCCTTCTAATCCCTACAAACCATTTTGAAACTTCATTGTTTTATCTTTCTTAACTCGTACACCAATGCCCACGTAGGACGTCGATGCCCTCATCCCATTTGGGCTCCCCGACCTTTTTGTATCTTACTTGCCTCTTTTTGTCTCTTTTATCTTTTGGGCATATTATTTTCTTATGGGTCGACCTTACAGTTATTAATTGTGAAATTAAACCAAGGGAATTATATAAACACAAATCTATGTGACCATAATAAGGGACCAAGTTCTAATCATCTATTATCACCACCTAATGTTGCATCGAAAGAAATTCTATGAGCTTTAAATACATTCATCTATCACTCACTCAACGGACAAGGGAATACATTTTCTGCATACACACAAAGGAGGGAAGTTCATTTTACCATCCATACATATAATTACATTGGCGCATCTAGCTATTTGTCACTATCAAGTGAATCTTGTAAGAGTTTCCTAGGGCATGATTTCTACACACACGCACAAGAACTACATGGAGTCTGAGATGTAGTGCAATGTTCATTCATAAGTTCACTCTATCGGGTGACCTTTGAGGTCGATCGACTTCCCATTTACATCTATCTTTTTTAGGATTTGATGTAGTTTGGGGTTTTGCAGGATATAATTTGTTTTGCAGGTTACAGGTGAATTTTGTGATCATCCAATGACATATAAAAAACCAAAGGTGAACATTAGTGACCAACTTGTGACACAATAAAGGTAATTTCTAAGCTCCTGTGCAGTCATATGCACCAAAAGAGGTCTCTAATGCCTAGGTGCCTGGTCAAGCATATTCGAGCGGTTATAGAATTTTCTAAGTGTGGTTACAAAAATATCCTCCTCTTGTTCATCGGTTTTCAATTAAAAAACAATTCGGATTCATTGTGAAATTAGCTAAGTCTTATATTCCCTCTCTTGCACTTAGGGTTTCAATTTTCATTAGCTTATTGTTTGCGTCAAATCTATGCTTTAGCTTTTATTTATCATATGTGACTCTACAATATCTAGGGTTTTACAAATCTAATATTTGTTAAATCATTTGGTGACCCCCACATTCAAACACTTTGGGATCTTCATTTTTTATGTAATCTTCATTCATGGCTCTAAAATCTCCTCAAGTCCCCATGTATCAATTACTTCAAATACACCCACATTGTAAAGATGCTCTCAAGAAATCCATACACTCTATCTTCCTCCCTCTTGATACACAACCTTCACAAATAAGCTCCCTCTTATCATCTCTCTAATGACCCTAATGACCTTGATATCACACCTCATCAATCTATTTTAAAATCAATTCAATATCTACATTCGTTATTCCAAGAAAAATTCAAGCTATGGAAACCATGATCACATCTCTTAAAGCTGAAATTCAAAATCTCAAGGATAATTCTCGTGGCCCATGCTAGTTATTCTTATGCTCCTAATTCTATGTCTTCTACATGTGCTCATATCAGTGAAACTCAAATCTTCCCACTCTCACACCTCTCATGTTTGATCTCAATGCTAAGAAACAAGATATTCTTTCACAACTCATAACTCATCAATTAATCAACTTGCCACCTACTCATTCATATCCTCCTTATCAGCTTTCTATATATCATGGTCATATGTATTGCAATTATCATCAAATTAATGGACATAATGACAATGATTTCTATCTTATTAAGAGACAAATTGGCCACCTTAACCATTATGGTGTCATTTTATTTTCTACACAAAATTCTACTACAGGTTCATCTCTATTTACTACATTCCACTAGGTTCCTAAAATGATTCATCTATTTCTAATGAGCAACATGTCATCACTTATAATGTTCCTTCTTCACTCATTCAAGCATTTCTTATAACACCCAATCAAACTAAGAAATCACCTCTCAAGTTCTTCCCTCCATCACCTCCTCCTATTAAGTCTTCTTCCATGTCACCACCTCCTAAGAAACAACCTCTTAAAATAAGTCCAACTCCTTCTCCCAAATCTTCTCGCAACGTCTTCAATACCATATAAGCTACCACCAATTCATTTTTCAAACATTATACTCCTTATACAGATGGCCAAGACACATTTCAAATTTCACCACCATGGCATGGTCCTGTCTGAATCTATTTATTCTCATGACATAAATAGTGCTCTCCCACAATGGCATGGTATATCTCGCACCACCACATAGATTTTCATTATTTGCACACTTGGGGGAGTCATGCTTACTTACCCCATCCTAGAATTTTCATGTGTATCTTATATATACCATTACACTTCATACTTCACATCTCATTGTTTTCATTCATCGTGCATATATTGACACACCTTTTGTATTGTCACTACCCTAAGACGCACTCTGTGATACGGTTCACACATGACTTGCCGAGGGCATACTACATTTGTGAACCTCGGACACTACACATTTCATGATACACACTTCATGATATATATTTCTAGCACTTTATTTTCACACATCATACCATCCTCTTCAAAACTCCATGCTTTATGCTTCATTGATCAAATCTTCTTCTAATACATAAAATTAAAATCATTTCCTAATGACAAAATCTTGTTCTATGGTTCATTCTTGACTATCGAGGGGTATTTTATAAATGAACCTCATCTCATACATACTCATACACATCCTCTCGGGGCACGCTGCTCTTATCACACTCATATTTCATACCATTCCATTACACTCCATCACATACGAGAACATATTACATATCTTTATTACACTTATTCTTGTTTTCTTATACTCACATGTTACAATTTTCTTACTCTATTAGATGGATATCCAATATGTCATTATCTTTATGATATATACATACGCATTCTCTTGTTCTCTAGTTGTGAATGCACACTTTACATAGATATTTACATACATTAATGATACTTGGCAGCGCTTTGTACTTCTTACCAATTCCATTGAGGCTCCTCGGGAAATTTAATTTCTTACACACTACGAGTGTTATTATTTCATTTATACTACTTTTTATTCTTAATAGCACACTACTCTATCAATACATACATGTATTGACATAATTTTTATCTTTCTAACATGCTAACGAGTGCTTCATGTGCAACATTTTTCTTACAAGAACTATTTGCCACCATGGTTGCCAAGTTACTCTTTTCTTGCGACTATTTGTTATTGTATGACATTACGAGATTTTCCATATATCTTGCTTGATCATTGATTGTATGCTTTTGGTTGCTTTAGCTTGATTGTCTTCATGACTTTACGAGTGATGTCCCATATTTGAAACCTAATTTTTACAGTCTACTTTGTCTACACTATTGCTTGTCTACATTGTATTCTATTACATGCTTTTCACTTTTTCAACTAACACATATTTCTAGCCACTTTATTTGCATGTGCTTTGGTTTCTATCATATAGGATCCCTCCCCATGTAGGGTATTAGTTCAGATCAGCTTTAGGTCATATCCTTTGAGCTACATCCTCCTAGTGATAACACACACACTTCAAATAGGGGACATAAATTGGGTGAATCACTCACCCAATGCAACAACTTAGAGATTTAGTATAAACTCGCACATGATAGTAACATATAATATTTATAGTCATAGAACGACCTAGATTTTGACTTGGGTCATCAATGTAACACAAAAATAGGTGCCCAGATATAGACACTATTTCTGGGTGATCTTGAACTTTCATGGGTGCCTGTGACCGAAGGGCAATTACATCACTTTCTCATATCAACACAATTTTTAGCATTTTACATAGTACATGAACCATTCTCCAACAATCATAGTGCATTTTATTTCCTTGGATCGAACTAGAACAACACGTGACAAAACAAGATCACACCATCTGCAGTGGTGTATAAATTTGGGAAGCAATCATGGATGGAGAATAAAACTAGACCTTTCTCTAAAAATTATTTTGCCATGGCATGAGATCTCTCAAAAAAATTCACTCTTTGCGTGAGATAACTAAAAAAACTTGTTCTTGGCTTGAGATCACCCAAAAACTCACTCTTTGCATGAGCTCACCTAAAAAATCGTTCTTCTACAAACATTTTGGAACACTTTCTATCCTTTTCACTCGTCGGTGATCAAAGTGCACACATTTCTTTGACTACTTTATCATATTTTTACATACTTTTGCATACTTTTACAAAGTTTTCATAACACATGAATTTGACTACTCTTTCTCTCTTCTTTTGTAGGTATGTCCTTAATGCATAAAAACATCCCCACATTGAGCACAAATGAAAAAAATAGGTCTGACAACATGACACACACATGCGCTTCACCCCTAGGGTCACTTCCTTTTCTTAGTTTCCACGCTTCATTATTATCACTTCATGCTTTTTCTTATCTCTTTGGCATATTTTTGCCATCGATCTACATGCTTATCAAGTACACATCTCTTATCTACTTTTTGTTAATGAGTACTCACTCAACAACATAAATTGGGGAAAATGTAGACACAAAATCATGCATTTGGGTACATTTATAGGTCTTAATCACATACTACTATTCATATGATTCCTAAGCAAGAAAACTAGAAATTGATAGCCATCTTTGGCCTTTTGTATGTGTTTCTTATTTTCTTTTTGGCCTTCTACACCCTATTTTTGAGTCTTAAACTTCATTACTTTATCTTTCTTGAGTTTGGACACCAATGCCCTTGTCCTCTTTGGGTGCCCCCTGACCTCTTTGTATCTTCCTCACCTCTTTTAGACCTCTTTTTCTTTTTGGGAATCTTATTTTCTTATGGGTTAGCCTTGCAGATGTTAATTAATATCACTGCGCTTGACTAGAAGTGCATATTGCATAAGAGCTTCCTAGGTCATGATGTCTACACACACACACACAAAAGATCTACATGGAGTCTACGATGTAGTCAATGCTTGGTTGTAAGTTCATTATGTCGAGTGAGTACCAAGGTCAGTCTCACTCCCCATTTACATATTTCAATTTTAGGATTTGATGTAGTTTGTGGTTTTGTAGGATATCATTTGTTTAATAGATTAGAAGAAAATTATGTGATCATCCAAAGACATACAAGAAACCAAAGGAAAAGGTTCACATACGTGTGCGCGACAACCACCAAGGTTCAAATCACAAGGATGAAATCACGAAAGAAAAGAAATAGTGGGATCAAGTGTTTCCAATAGTAACGGAGATGGGGAATCTCATTATCAAGTATTGATATTATCGACACAAAATCACATAATATTATTCATATGATTCATAAGTGAGAAAACTAGCAATTGACAATTATATTTTACCTTTTTCTATGTTTTTATTTTCTATTTATCCTTCTACACCCTACAACCTAGTCTTAAACTTCATTGCTTTATCTTTCTTGAATCACGTACACCAATACCTAGCTAGGGTGCCCTAGACCTCTTTTAATCTTACTTTCCTCTTTTGGGTCTCTTTTCTTTTGGGAATTTTAGTTTCTTATGGGTTGTCCTTCCATTTTTAATTTTCAAATTCAACCAAGGTAATCATATAAATATAAAGCTATGTGACCATAATAAGGGACCAAGCTCTAAGCATATATTATCACCACCTATGGTTACATCGAAAGGCATTATGTGAGAATCAAAGGAAAACATCTATCACTCACTAAAGAGACAAGGACTACTTTTTATGCATACAAAAAAATTATGGGAAGTTTGTTTTACCATCCACACATCTACTTACTTTGGTTGATCTAGTTATTTCTTGTTATCAAGTGAATCTTACACAAGAGCTTCCTAGGGCATGATTTCTACATACACACACAAGAACTACATGGAGTCTAAGATTTAGTGCATCGATCAGTCATAAGTTCACTCTATGGGGTGACCTACGAGGTCGGTTTGACTCCCAATTTTCATATTTCTTTTTAGAATTTGATGTATTTTGGGGTTTTATAGGATATAATTTTTTTGTGGGTTCAAGTGAATTTTGTGCTCATCTAGTGACATATAGGTGACCAAAGGTGAAGGTTTGTGAAAACCTTGTGACATAAGAAAAATATTTTTCCAAGATCATGCACAACATAGGAAACCTAGCCCCATTCTAGGTGCCTTGGTCCACCTATTCTAGCGAGTTATAGAATTATCTAAGTGTGGTTGCGACAATATCCTCCTCCTATTCATCAGTTTTCTAGTCTAAAACACTTAGAGATTTATTGTGAAATTAGCTAAGTCTTCTATTCCCTCTCTTTCACTTGGAGTTTCAATTTTCATTAGCTTATTTATTGCATCCAATCTGTGCTTTAGCGTTTATTTATGATACGTGACTCTGCAATATATAGGTTTGTACAAATATAATATTTCTTAAACCATTTGGTGAACCCGTATTTGAACACTTTTGGATCTTAATTTTTCTATATATTATTCTTTCATGACTCTTAAATATCCTTAATTCCCATGTATCAATTACTTCAAATGCACCCACCTTGCAAAGATGTTGTCCAAAAATCCGTACACTCTATCTTCCTCCCTCTTGATATGCCACCTTTACAAATAAGTTCCCTCTTTGATTGTCTCTCTAATCACCCTAGTGACTTGGATATCACACCCCATCAATATATTTGCAAATCAATTCAAGCTTTACATTCTTTATTCCAAGAAAATTTCAAGCTATGGAAAACACGATCACATCTCTTAAAGATGAAATTCAACATCTCAAGGAAACTTCTCAGGCCCATGCTAGTTCTTCTTCTACTCATCATTCTATGTCTTCTACATGTGCTCATATCAATGAACCTCAAATATTTCCACTCCTCGCACCTCTTAAGTTTGAGCTCAATATTAAGCAACAAGATATTCTTCCACAGCTCATAACTCATCAATTAATCAACTTGCCATCAACTCATTTTTATCCTCCTTATCTCAAACTTGACAAAAAAGAGGAGGAAAGTGTCAACCACCTCCTCATCTCATGCCCCTTTTCTCAAGTGGTGTTGTCCAAGGTGTTGGATCTTTTCAAGGTCTAATGGGTCTGTCCTAATTCCATTAAAGAATGTTGGTTACAATGGGATTGCTCTTTTAGGTATCCCTTTCTTTTGGCTACCGGAAAATGGCCCTGCCACACTTCTTCTGGAGCTTATGGAAGGAAAGAAATGCTCTCATCTTCAAAAATTGGAAGGATGATATCAAAAGGTCAGTGCTAGGATGATTTCCTCAATTAAAGAGAACTCCAAACTCATTAAGGTGAAGTCTAAAAAGGTTGCTTCTAGTAGAGAAGAGGAAGTGCTCAAATAGTTCACCTTCATTCCACCTCAAGTCAGTTTCCCATCCACTAAAATTAAATGGTCCAAACTTGAAAGGGGAAAAGTCAAACTTAATTTTGATGGGGCTTCTAAAGGTAACCTTGGCATAGCTGGTGGAGGAGGCATAATTAGGGATCATAATGGGGATTGGATCTTAGCCTATGTTGGTCCTTTGGGGACTTAGAGAAACAATGTGGCTAAAGCTTGGGCTCTTCTCTGGGGTGTTATTCTTGCAAAGGAGAAAGGAATTAAACATATCCTTATTGAGGGGACTCTTCTCATTTTAAATGCAATCAACAAGACTAGTCACAATAATTCGGTCTTGGGAAATATTATTAATGATACTAAAGAACACCTTAAGTACTTTGATTCCCATATCATTACTCATATCCCTCACATAGGAAATGCTTGTGTGGATATATTGGTGAATGAGGGAGTTCAAAATAATGATTATAAGGTGTGGCAAAAAGGTGAGGTCATACCTATGCATATTAATGATATTATCAATCATGAAAAGTTGTAAGCACTTCACCTTAAGCAGCGCGAGGGAGAATAATGGGTTCATTTTCCAATATTGCAAAAGTGTGTCTAGCTTAAGCTATTCTTGGAAAGAAAAGTCTAATTTCAAAAATGCATACCTCAAAGTGTTGTGCATTATTTGGCTACCATGGGTGGTGATAGAACCAGAGTTGAGTCATCCAACCATGGGCATATTGTGGAGGATAAGTCTATGTGGCACCTTAAAATTGGGGGTTTCAGGAACTTTATCACCAGACTCCAAGGGCATGATCCCTCGCTTACTATGGAGTTTGGGCTAGTGTGGAAGGAAGGGAAAGTGGTGATCCATGGCATGGAAATAGAAACATCAGAGGAAGCCATTGCCCATGCTACTGGTATGGACATGGAAGGTCTGAAAATCTTCAAGGATAGGAATCAGAGAGAGTATGAAATCAATACTTTATTTTTTCGGAAAGGAAATTTTCCATTACTTCACCAATGGTATCACTTGTTCATACATTCCTGGGGTGTGGAGAGAGGTCTTCCTACACATCATGAAGTATCTGACTCTTGAGGGTAAGTATCATAAGATATATACCCACCACTTGTCATTTTTGAACATGTTTAGACATAAGAAATTGCTTAGTATCCCTTTTATGTCTCTGACCACCTCAGTGTGGGATTTCCAATAGAGTAAGGTGGAGTATTCCATCCACAAGGGCCTCATTGTTCTCTGTTTGAAATGGGAATCTAGCCCAGAATTTAAAAAATGCCCCTAATTGAAGAGGAGGAGGATATTACCCTAGCTGAGTGTTTGTCCAAAATGAGGGAAGGAAATATAGGTTCTAAGAAGATGGGTGAGGGGAAGAATGTGGAAGGGATGGAAAATCAGGAAGTTGGTCCGTCAAAGGGGAAGGATAAATTTACCTTGGAAGGAGAGCATGGTATTGATATGTGGAAGAACAAAGTTTAGTACTTGGAGTCGAGGTCCAGGTCCTAGAAGAGACTAACTTGGTGGTGAGAAAGGGTGTGATTGACAAGATGTCGAAGCCACCAAGAAGATATACTTGGCCCAAAGATCATCTATGGGGATATCGAGTAAATTTGGATTCTCTGGTTCAAGATTTGGGTGTTCGTTTGGATCTTTGTGGAAAAGAGAAGCGAGAAAAGGAGGTGGATCAGTTCTGATGAAGAGGAAGAGGAGGATTCTGAGGAAGAGGAGGCATCTGAGGAGGAAACTAAGGAGGAAATCAAGGAAACTCCTCAGATGAAGTTGAATTCAGATTCTAGAATGAAATAAGAGACTAGGGAGGTTAAACCATCCAAAAAGGTAAAGCTAACTAATGGAACTTCTTGAATTATCTCGCAGACTTTCAAGGATATTTCTCTATATTTTCTTGTTCAAATTTCTTAGATCTCTTTTTCTCATTATTTCTTCAACCCCCTTCTCTATTTTGGAGTTAATTTTGTTTAACTCTGGGGGTCCTTTTCCTTTTTATCCATCTTTTCTTCTATCATGATGTAATATTTTGTACTCGGCCTCTGGGATCCTATCCCTACTTTTTACCCTATCTAATATTTTTTTATCCTCATCAAATTTGTATATATCACATTAATCTATATTATAATTATCATCGAATTAATGGACATAATGACAATGATTTCTATGCTCTTAAGAGACAAATTGGCCACCTTAACCATTATTGTCTCATTTTATTTTCTACATAAATTGCTACTACAAGTTCATCTCTAATTACTACATCCCACTGGGTTCCTAAATCTGATTCATCTATGTCTAATGAGCATCATTCCATCACTTCTAATGTTCCTTCTTCAGTCACTCAAGCATTACCTATACAACCCACTCCAACTAAGAAATCACCTCTCAAGGTCTTCCTCCATCACCTCTTCCTAATAAGTCTTATTCCATGTCACCATCTCCTAAGAAACCACATCTTAAAATAAGTCTAACTCCTCCCAAATCTTCTACAACATCATTAATACCATATAAGCTACAACCAATTCATTTTTTCAAAATATCCTCTCTTTATACATATCGCTAAGACACATTTCAAACTCTGCCACCATGGCATGGTCCTACTATTACTTCTTCCTATGATTGTGTTGAATCTCTCTATTTTCATGACATAGGTAACGCTCTCCCAAAATTTCATGGTCTCTCTCATGTCACCATATAGATCTCCATTATTAGCACACTTAGGAGGAATCACGCCTACTTCCCCCATCTTCTTATTAACACACTTTGTCTATACTATTTGTTGTCTACATTATCTTCTATTGCATGTTTGTCACTTTTATACTAACACATATTTCTAGCCACTTTGTTTACATGTGCCTTGGTTTCTATCATGCACATTCCCTCCCCATATAGGGTATCCATTCATATCAACTTCATGTCCCCTCCTTTGGGCCACATCCTCTTAGCATCATCACATGCACCCCAAAGTAGGGGGCATACATTGGGTAAATCAATCACCCCATACATCATCTCAGAGCTTCAGTCTGAC
This sequence comes from Taxus wallichiana var. yunnanensis, assembly GCA_018340775.1. Lineage (NCBI taxonomy): Eukaryota > Viridiplantae > Streptophyta > Pinopsida > Cupressales > Taxaceae > Taxus > Taxus wallichiana. The sequence goes on from CM031233.1 coordinate 8,751,234, forward strand.
CCCTACATAGTACAATAACATAGAAGAGTTATAGTTACATAAAAACTCAAATTCTGACTTGGGTCATCAATGTACCAAAAACACCGGTGTCTAGATATAGACACTAGCACCTAGGTGCTCCTATCCTTTCTTGGGTGCCTATGACCAGGGGCGATTCTGATCACTTTTGTAGTTCAAGAATTTTTATCTATTTACACAAGACATGCACTATCCTCCAACAATCACAATGCATTCTATTTATTTTTTCTATTTCATTGGATCGAACTAGAACAACATGGGACAAAGTAAGATCACACCATATATAGTGGTGTATAAATTCGAAGCAATCATGGACAAATAATAACACTAGACCTTTATCCCCAACATTCTTCTATTATGGCATGAGATCACCAGGTAAAATTCACTGCAGTGCGTGAGATCACCCAAAAACTTGATATTGGCATGATATCACCCAAAAACTCACTCTTCTAAAATAGTTCCGAGATAGTTTCTATCCTTTTCACTCATCACGGATCAAGTGCACACGTTCCTTTTACTACTTTTTCACATTTTTACAAAATTTTACAACGTTTTCATAACACATGAATTTTACTACTCTTTCACTCTTTTTTTGCGGGTATGTCCTTAATATGTAACAATGAGAATCCCCACATCAAGCACAAGAGATAACAACAACATGTATAATATGACACAACACAGATGCTTCCCCTAGGGTCACTTCCTCTTTCTTAGCTTCCACACTTTACTATTATCACTTCACATTTTCATTGTCTCTTTGGTACACTTTCACCATCAATCTACATAGTTATCAAGTACACATCTCTTATCTACTTTATGTTATCGAGTATTCACTCAATAACATAAATTGGGGTAAATGTAGACAAAAACTCATGCACTTGGGTACATTTCTAGGTCCTAATCACATATTACTACTCATATGATTCCTAAGAAAGAAAACTAGCGATTGACAACTATCTTTGGCCTTTTTCTGTGTTTCTTATTTTATATTTTACCTTCTACACCCTACAACCCAATTTGAAACTACATTACTTTATATTTCTTGACTCAGTACATGAGTGCCTAGGTACCATCATCCTCTCTCGGGCACCAACAAAATATTTGTATTTTACTAACCTCTTTTGGGCCTCTTTTATCTTTTGGTCATCTTATTTTCTTAGGGGTCATCCTTCCAGTTGTTAATTTCTATCACTTGTCTGAAAGCACATATTGCACAAGATATTCCTAGGGCATGATTACTATACACACGCACAAGAGCTACATAGATTCTGAGATGTAGTGCAATACTCAATCGTAAGTTCTCTCTGTCGAGTGACTGTTGAGGTTAGTTTGACTCCCCATTTACATCTTTATTTTTTAGGATTTTATGTAGTTTAAGATTTTGCATGATATCATTTTTTTTTTACAGACATGTGGTGAATTCTTTGATCATCCAAAGTGACATACAAGTGACCAAAGGCAAAGGTTCATGTATGTGTGCATGAGAGACACAAAGGTTAAAATGATAAGGGATGAAATTGAGAAAGAAAAGGAACATTGGGATTCCAAATATAGGGATGTTTGGATGCCTTTTACAAGTGTATGAATATATTGATATAGTACATTACCTTAGGATTTAAAAGTTATAAAATGAGGTTGTGTTTACTTTCTTATATAGGGTTTCGTAGATGATTTATCTAAGAAAGGCCAACTCAATGAATGATATCAATTTGAAGCATAGGTTGAGGACATGTCTCACAAAGAATGTACAAATAAGTCGGACTAGATATATAGTTATGACCAATAAGTATAATTACTGAATAGATGCATGAAATATGCCAAACAAAGTTTGGAGCTAATATAATGATTTTTTTCTATTGATTTTGTGCATTTTATTCTTAGAATGTGTCGACATGTTAGTGTGTAAGGATAAACAAGCTATACATAGAAATTGGAAAGTGCTAAGTGAGAATGGAGAAGTTGTATTTATCCAAGAAAGGGTGCATAATCAAATCAATAGATTATCCAAACTGAAATTTTGAGTATCTACCTAAAGTGTATGGATAAGATAAGGGGATGAGGTACTCTTACTATAATCATAAGGTTGGAAGTGTAATGATAAGTAAGAATAAATTCTAGTCTAAGGGTTGTAATGCCAAATTTTAGACAAACAAATTCTCTAAGAGATAATTTAATAGAAAAGATATGCTACTATATCGTAGTCTAATACATGTACATCAAACATAACAAGTCATATCAAAATAAATGAAATATGAGTGTTAAAGATATTCAGTAAGTTGTGAATACATTTTTGGCACATTAACCCCCAACATTAATAACAACTCATGAGAGAGTTATTGTTGATGGATCACAAGCGTCCATGATTTTAAAGACTTGGCAAACCTTTCTCATATGACTCCTATTATATTTTATCCTAGTAATCCAATGATTCAAATTATACCTTTGACTATGAGATCCACAAAAACCTAAACCCATCATACCTTTAAGGACATATTTTTAAGTGAAAGAAGATAATATTGTTTGATGATGGTATACAAAAATGACAACAATGAAGCTTATAAATAGAGGAACATAAAATGAAGTCATGATATTTCTTAGTATAAAGAAATGATCATGGATGATGAAGTTGGATAGATAAAGGGATATAATAATTCAATGTCACAAGCCATAAAAAATTCCAAAAATACAAAAATAAGGAGAAAGAATAGTGGTAGAGGAAACACTTAGAGTATCACATGATATGAAGGTGTTTTAAGTAGATGATGTGAAGGTTGCAACACCAAGGATATTAAGGGGTTGTAAAGTGGTGGTAAAAGAAAGTAGGAAGACATGTTAGGAAAGCTAGGGCTAGTTCCATGATGTATCTCTCACTAGGTAATACACACTATCCAAATCCCACACACAATACATTATTTAAGGCACACAGTCAAGCATTTTAATATAAAACTAACATGTAAAGATAACTCATTGGTATGAGTGAAAGATAAGGTATATAAATGTATGCCCAAACTGAAAAATCATTATATGTCACAATAATGTAATATGATATGGATTTTGGGGAATAAACATAGTATGCACCAAAATCAAAAGGAATAACCACATACAAATTAATCATTATGAACTTCAAAAATGGAATATACTTGCTTGAGCTTATGTTATGAATTGGGACACATATCAAGTCTTCTATCTTGATCGTAGAGGATACAAAGTTACTAAGTGAATATGAATAATATAATATAGTTTACAAAAATAGAAGATAAATTAGTAAAATAAGTACGCAAAAAATATACAATGAACTCATGGGAGGGTCTTATGACAGTCTAGAGAAGAAGCCTAGGACGAGGTCTAGATAGCCTATTGGGGATAATAAGTGAGTTATAAAAATAATACTAGGTCAAGTTTGAATAGCATATGGGGGAGGTTGAATTAGGCTGAGAAAACCTAGAAAGAAATGTATGGTGCATCAATAGGAGTAAAAGGTCCTAGAAAAACTATAAAAAATGAAAAATAAGGTTGATAATCATATAAGGTTTGGTTACGAGCCATAAAGTCATTCCTTATGCATAAAATGAGTGAAATTTTGAATATTTTCTTTAAAATTTCTCTAATATACCATAAAAATACTTGTGGCCATAGTCATGATGCTTCTTTTGGATTGTCTCAGGAGTTAAAATTGTAAAGATATGATGATTTTAAAGAATATGGGTGAAATTATTTGAGAGTTAAAGATTTTGGTTTGAAATATATAAATGAGAGGTTAACAAAGTCACCAAAAATACCTTGGGTACTTCAAAGTCACTTATTCTATATATGCATGCTATCCACCCAAATGTGTTCTTGATATTATATACAATCTATCCAAGTCAAGACTCCTAAAGAAAAAAATGCTACAAAAACAAGGTCTTGTTAACCCCTAAAAATTAAGCCGAATTGACCCAAAATTACACGAACCACACACTTCCATTCATAGAGTTAGAATACCATCGAAATTTGGTAGACTTCTATGGTGTTAGTAGACCATTGTGACTTCAATATACCTCTATATTTTTTATAAACCCTTCCAAAGATGGTTTAGGGGCTATAGTGTGAGTGGAAGCTTTACATCACGAATTTGACCTCTATGGAAATGTATAAAACTCAAAATATACTCTAATATTTCTCGTTGATACAATATTCCTATGGGTCTAGATTATCTGAATTAAATGTAATTCTTAATTGAAACATCATATTTCTCATGGAAGCTTGTGATACTCAAGAAAAACCAATCCCTTCATATAAAATTTACTCATGGAATGATATACACAAACAAGATCTCCGACATGATAATAGAAGGCTCATTGGAGTAGATTTTCTTTACGAGAGATAATATCCAATCCTCTAGCCAACTTGAAGGATATGAAAATTTGTAAGTTTTTAGTGGATATCACTCGAAGGTATATCTACTTTACATATTTTTTCATGGTTTATTATTATTTCCCTTATGAATACTTATAGTATATTATGGATCTTGAGGGTAAATATCCCTTTGTTTTCTTTGAACTAGAAATTATAAAATATTGTGGCATTGGTTAGGAAATTCATCTTGGAAAATTTAATGTGTAAATTGTAATACTTTAGTGTGTTAGCCACAATATCCACAATGAAGCATTGATGAATAATGACGTTGATCAAGTATTGACAGTTTAAAAATGTAATCTCCATACTCTACTATGAATGATTATGTGTAGCACTTAACCAATTCGGGTGAATCTTGTGACCTTATTATTCAAAATAGTATGCAAAACTTTCCTAAATTTAGAGGTTTTAATTATTTTTATTATCTTGGTAGAGAAAGTGCATGTAGACTATGTAATATCTTGTGAATATTTATCTTTGAGTTTATATGATTTTCATGTTTCAACTATCCTTCACATATCAAAAATAATTTTGTTGTGACTTTTCTTTCACCCACAGGCTCTCTTTTCAACATACGATTATTAATTTTGACTATGCATGTGATGAGAGTTACACCAATACTCTAAAAACCACCCTCATTATCAATTTTATACTTTATACTGTTTAAGAGAGATAATAGGCTAGACTAAGGAATTTATGAAGTTATTTCTATAAATGATTTTTCTCACTCCATTCACATTACCCAACCCCATAATATTGATGGTCATTTCCCTTGAAATTCTTGGTATGTTTTGGATTGTAAAAATTCACACAATTTAATTAAAAGTATTATAATCCAAAAGCCATTTAAATCTAAGCTTGTCTAAAAATTATATATATTCATTCTCAAAAAGAAAAAGAAAAATAACTTTATAGAAAGGAGAACTTGTGGAAATCCCCACGTGTCCCTTCGGCACTCTTTCGGGGGTGAATCCAAAAGTAGGTCCCAAACATGTGTCAGCTCTCCACATGTCCAATCGGTGCACCTCCAAAGGTCAGGTCAAAACAGAGTCTCCAAATGAGTGGGAAGCCTCCACATGTCTGGGTCGACATAAATCCTTTGCCAAACAAAGGGACGTAGTCAAAACACAAAAATACAGAACATGCCCACAAAGGGACATGTGGCCATGTTTAAGGTCAAAGTGGGAAGGCGGGTTATCGAAAACTTTAGGAATTTTACCTTTGTTTCCAAAAGTGCGTAAAGTTATAAAGTGAAGCGCCCATTGACCAAGGTGAAGCCATATGTTGATGCTCCAGTTGAAAATTCAAAGCGAAAGGTAGGCGGTGCCATTGAGTGATTTGGGAATTTTGGTTTTATTTCCAAAAGAGAGTTAAAAGTTATAAAATGATCCATGACTCCATTGGGGTCTTGAGCCCGCATTGAAAATTCAAAGTGGAGAGGTTCAACGGTGGAGCACTTTGAGTTTTTGAGATTTTGTTGAAAAGATTTAAAATTATAAAAGTGAGCCATGACTCTCGTCCCCACTCAAGTAAAGCCATGTGTTAGGATTATATATCGAAGTGGATGGGTGGACCAAAATGTTCCAAAAAATGCCATCTCTACAAAATCATAAAATATAAAGTTTTCCCCATGCCCATTTTAAAAATCTCTTCCACGTGGATGGCTCAAATTCAAAGTTGTAAAAGTAGGTTAATGGATGTGATATGATGCATCTGTTTTTCCGCTAGGTATGGAAATGACCAAGGCATTAGAGAAGGTTAGACGTCATTTTCTTGAATCAGTTTCATCATTTTTGTAAACCAAATGTAACCATTTTTGGAAGCTCTTTTAGCGGGTTCTCACACCATTGTTGGTGGTTGGATCTTGGTACTCTGTAGATGTAATAGATTCGAAAGTAATCAATATAGAAGTTTTTCCCTTTCTTCCTCTACTATTCCTCCTTTCCTTGTTCAAATTTATGAATCATCCATCTTTGCATGATAAGAAACTTTGTGTTCTTGTTAATATGATTTCGGAACTTTGTGTCTATGAAATTATATCTATTATAAACGTGAATGATTCCATTATGCATCTCCTTTGATCAATACGTATAAGGTTATACTCTATCTATATTTCCTAAAATTATTGTTATGTTCTTCCTCTCTCATCTCCTTAGTTCTTCTATTCTTTCATATTGATGATCTTTGGGCATAAAACGTTTCAAAGTATCAGAATCCACACTTTGAAAGTTGTAAATTTGTATATAAGTTTTGTTTCTTTACTTTCAATAAGGGAACCTCTCCCATTAAAGAGGAGGGACTTGTTGTCCCCTAACTGTGGTTTGTTAAAGTACCATTTAAAAACCCAATAGTTTTTGGTGACTCTACTTTGGGGATTTCATTTCAAACGTATCCCTTTCTAAAAGAACAACTTCAAGATCATTTTTGATCTGGAGACTCTATGATATACACGTGGGAAGAAATATCTCGGGTAGAAGATTCCCATTTTCAACTTCTGGAGCAACAAAACTTCTCTCTTCTTCCAACAAGAAGGAACAAAAACTCATTCTACAAGCACACCTCCATTAAAGACATAAAATTCCAAGAATAGCATTCCTCAAGAACAACTCAGTCCTAATCTTCATGCTTTGATACTTGCTAGTGTTTTAGTTCCCCTTCAGTCAATTTTTCCAAAGATGGCAGCCCCTTTGCCTTGGGGAAAATAGGTTGGGCCTCTTTCTCTTCCTCAACCATTACATGAGTTACCTAGGGGTAATAGAAAATTTTTCCCAAATTCGGGGTGATGGGAAGGTTCATCTAGATGAACACATTGCAACCTTCATTGTTGCATGTGGGATTCTTGGGGTTGAACATGAAGATGTCTCTGTCAGGATTTTTGTGGAGACATTGCAGGATAATGCTGCTGATTGGTTTTATCATCTTCTGTTGGGTCAATCACTAATTGGAATACCATGACAACTCAGTTTGAGCAATGTTTCAAACCTGTTGAAGATGTGCATGCTTTGTTAGCTCAAATATCTCATATCAAGAAGGAACCATTCGAGCCCATGAGAGAGTTTGTGGCCAAATTCAACAAGCTAATTCATAAAATTCCATAGAACACTCATCTAGTGGATCAAATCCAAAATTCTTCTTCCTCAATGCCCAATTACCTAAAGTGAGTTATGCACTAAGGAGAGCTAACCTTGCAACTCTGGAGGTTGATCAATGGTTAGCTATCAGTGTTGAGGATGACCTTTAATCATGTCTGGTAAATTGAAAAGAGAACCTTCCAAATCTAAAGCATCTTCTTCTTCCTCTTCCCCTAGAGCCAATTCTGATCAGTTAGTACAGAAGCTTGCAAATGATCTCATTTCTATTAAGAAACAATTGGCTCAACATACTCCTTACCAAGACATCCCAAGGAAGAATTTTCAGCCTAGGAACCATTACCTCCTTCTCAGACTAGATTGGCTATTGAAGGCCTCCCATCAAGGTTCCAGTCAATGCAACTTGTGAAGTTCAAGAACCTAATGATGAGGAGTTTAATGAACTCTATGAAGAACCAAGAAGAAGAGGTTGATGAAGAACTGGAGGAGCTTGGTGGATCTCAAGTTCATTTCCTCACCACTGAAGGTATGGATGATGAAGATGAATATGATGAAAGAGTGGCAGAGATGAATAGTGAGTCATATGTTATCATGACTCGAGAGAAAATGAAAAAAAGAAAAAGTGGTGCAACCTGCTAAGAAATCCAAGGAGTTTCCTATAACTATTCCAGTGGTTGTGAGAAGAGGAGCTCTATTCCCACTACCTCCACACAAAAGGTGAGTAATGCTAATCCTCCTTCTTCTACTTCTATTTCCAAAACTTCTTGTCCTTCAAATCCTAAAACTGATAAATCAAAAGTCTCTCAAGTTCCTAGTAATGATTCCCCATCCACCTCTGGATCTTTTGATATCATTGATCACCTCAAAAAGACCAAAATCCAAATTTCAGAGGCAGAATTTTACCAAACCCATCCAAAATCCTTTGCTAAAATGGTAAACTTTGTCAATTCCAAATCCAAAGCTTCATCCAATACTTCTAAAGGTATTTTTCCCACTCCCTCTTCCTCACCTCAACCAAGCCTTGTGGTTGTAGTCACTTCCCTAATGAGAAAATTGAACCATTCTATGTGACTCTCCTCATAGCTGGCCATAAAATTAGTAATTGTGTTATAGACTAAGAGCATCAGACAATGTAATGCCTACAAAAGTAGCTCATGCTTTGGGCCTAACTCTAACATGTGCCTTTGGTTCCTACTATTCCATGGAGAGTAGAGAAGTGCCTTTGGTTGGAAGAATTAAAGATGCACAAGTAGCTTTTGCTTCTTTTCTAGAGAAAAGGGTCTTAGCCACTATTTTGGTTGTTGATATTCCTCCCTCATATGGGATGTTGCTGAGTAGAAATTTCTGTAAGGAGGTAGGAGGTGAAATTTAGATGGATTGGTCACATGCTTTGATCTGGTCAATGGAAAAATGAAGAAGCTACTACTTGAGAAATAGACTAAATACATTGTGCAAAAGATTGATGATCCAAAAGCAACAAATACTCTATGAAGATATAGGGCATGGTAACTATATGATCATGTCACAGATGAGGAAAAAATTCCTAAGGGAGTGATTCATGATCCCAATGGAATTTGGACTCTGGAGTTTGATGGAAGTTGCTCTTCAGCTGGTTCTGGGGCTGGTGTGGTGCTAACCTCTCCAAAAAGGAAGATTCATCCATTTTCTTTCAAGATTTGTTTTGAAAATACAAACAATACAACTGAATATGAGGCACTCATACTTGGATTGAACATGGCAAAAGAAATGGGAGTGAAGAATCTTTGTGCTCATGGTGATGCAGAGTTGATTGTGAAACAAGTAAGGATCTTTTTCACCAAGTCAAGAATAGGAGATTGAAACATTATAGAAATCTTTTCTGGGATTCCATTGAGTTTCTTGATGCTTTCTCCATTGAAGTTGTGCCAAGAGAAAGGAACACTAGAGATGATTCTCTAGCTATCTCAGGATCTTGTTGATTCCTCACCCAAATTTCTCTCAGGAGAAATTTACCATTGAAATGATTCATAGGCCAATGTACCAGATAATGCAAACAATTGGTAGGTTTTCAATGATGATCAACATTTTCTCTCTTTCTTAGAGCTTAAGGATAATTTTGATCAATTGTATTTTGAAGGAAGTGAGAATTTTCCTAGAGAGTGTGTATCCTCTAATGAAGAAGATATCAAGGAAGAGATGGATCAAGATGGTTGCATCAAATTGAAAGGTAACAAGATCCCTAAAGGGCTAGTGAGTTTGGAAGATATGTTTGATAAGCATGATAGGTATTAAATCTAAAGCTTCCTCAAGGAGCTCGTAGTTTCTTGAATGTGAAAAGATTAATATTGGAAGTCATGAGGAACCCAAGATGGTGAATATTGGAAAATGTTGCACTCAAGAAGAGAAGAAGAAAGTAGTAAATCTATTAAAAAGTATGTTGATGTTCTTTCCTATTCATATGATGATCTCAAGGCTTTTCAGCCAAAGGAGATGTAACACTTTATCCCTCTGAAACTTGGGATCAAACCTTTCAAGAAGAAAAAAAGGCAATACAATCCCAAGGTTGTTAGCACTATTTTTCAAGAGATCCAAAAGTTACTAAAGGAAAATATTATTTTCCCTATACATCATTCAACATGGATTGCCAACATTGTGCCTATCAGGAAGAAGAATGGTGAGATTCACATCTATGTGGATTTCAAGAATTTGAATCAGGCCTCTCTAAAAGACAACTATCCTCTCCCCATGATGGATCAAGTTTTGCAAGATGTCACAAGCTCTGAGATGTTTTCTATGCTTGATGGATTCTCTGGATACAATCAAGTGGAAGTCAATACCCCAGATCAACACAAAACTACTTTTACTACTCCTTGGGGCACCTTTGCCTACAAGAGAATGCCTTTTGGTCTTATCAATGTTGGTGCCACCTTTTAGAGGGAATGGAATTTGGATTTTGGTATTCTAAAGGAAAGTGTATTGTTGTGTACCTTGATGATTTGACTATTTTCTCCAAAACAAGGGAAGATCACTTTCAACATCTTGAAGCAGTCCTCCAAAAATGCAGAGAACATGGAGTTTCTCTCAATCCTAAGAAGTCTATCTTTTGTGTTACTAAAGGCAAGTTTCTGGGGCATATTGTCTCCAAAGAAGGAATCAAGATAGATCCAGAAAGAGTTCAAGCAATCCAATAGATTCCTCTTCCCACAAGAAAAAAGGGTGTTCACTCTTTCTTTGGTAAGATAAACTTCCTAAGGAGATTCATTCTTGATTTTACAGAACTGACTATGAGCATTTCTCACATGATGAAAGGAAAGAAAAACTTTGGTTGGAATTCCAAGGTAAAGAAGCATTTGAAGGTATCAAGAAAGCCATTGCTAAGACTCCCATCTTAGCATGTCCTGATTTTAGCAAGGATTTTATCATCTATTGCTATGCTACGAGAGAGTACCTTGGCTGCTGTGCTAACTCAAAGAAATTATGAGGATCATGAACTTCCAATTGCATTCATGAGCTATGTTAAAAGCTCATGAATTGAAATATACTATGATGGAGAAACATGCTTTTGTAGTGGTCAAAGTTGTCAAGTAGTTTCATTTTTATATTCTTAATTCTCACTCTATTGTGCTTGTACCTGATACAACCATCAAGTCTATTCTTACACAACAGGAGTTTGGAACTAAGAGAGGAAATTGGGTAGAAAAATTCCAAGAATATGACCTTGATATCAAGCCAACTAAGCTAGTCTAGGGTAAAGGCTTATGTGAGCTTATTACTTGAAGGAGCTGATGCGAATTGTCCAAAGAAGCAGTTGATGTTCTTGTTGTCCTCTTCCTCAGTTCAATAGATGAATGGTATGCTGATATTGCACATTTTCTTACTTATGGAGAGTGTCCATCCCACTTGAGTGCCAAGGAAAAGAGAGCTATTAAGTTAAGGTCTACACAATATGTATTATGGGAGAATGCTTTGTTCAAGTGAGGCATAGATGGAAGATTCTTGAAATGTGTGGACAAAGAGCAACAAAGAAGTTGTTCTCAGCTTTCATGATCAGGATTGTGGAGGGAATTTCTCTTCTCTGTCACTTCCCATAAAATCCTTCATGCAGGGTACTATTGGCCTACATTGTTCAAAGATGCATCAAAATGGGTAGGTAAGTGTGAAGCCTGTCAGACTTTTGTTGGGAGACCTAAGTTGGCTACTTTACCACTAAAACCAGTAGTGATTGATGAGCCTTTTCAATAGTGGGGATTGGATTTCATTGGAACTCTTAATCCACCTTCCAGTGTTGGGCATACTCACGTGCTAACTACTACATATTACTTCACAAAGTGGGTAGAGGCTATTCTAGTCAAAAGCACTACTTCTGAGGTGGTGTGTAATTTCATCAAAGAGAACATCTTGATAAGGTTTGGGGTACCAAACAAGATTGTGACTAATAATGCTTCCAAATTTTTCTTCTTCTGAGATGATGGATTTTTTCTATGGCTATGGAATTTCCCTTGCTCATTCTTTAGATTATTATCCTCAAGGGAATGGACAAGCAGAATCAACAAATAAGAATTTGGTAACCATCGTTCGAAAAGCTTGTCAATGACTCTCAAAGGAATTGGCACAAGAAGCTCTATGATGCTCTTTGGGCAGATAGAATTACACCCAAAAGAGAAATTGGGATGTCTCCATTTCAAGTGGTGTATGGTGTTGAAGCTCAACTACCAGTAATAGTGGAATTACCATCCTTGCACTTAATGAAGGCTATTGAAGATTCAAGCTTTACCAGTTCCTTGGACAAGAGGATCATGTATCTCCAGAAGCTGGATGAAGACATGTTGCAAGTTTTTGATAGAATCTCAGCTCATCAACTAAAGGTGAAAGATTTGTTTGACAAGAAAGTCTAGACCCAGAGATTTTCAAGTGGGAGACATTGTTCTTGCTATGGGAAAAAGACATGAACCTCGAGGAAGCCATGGTAAGTTTGATTCTCTTTGGCTTGGTCCTTTCAAAATCAAGCACTTTGTTGGAGAAAACTCTTTCTATTTGGATTATATGGATGGATCTCCTCTCCCACTTCCTTATAGTGGGAAGTATTTGAAGTTGTTCAAGTCCTAGGTGACTAGGCATTCCTTCATATATTATGTATAGTGTTTTGTTTTTTTTTTGTCTTTCCTTTTTGGTTTGTTTCTTTTCCCATTGCGTGTGTGTTGTCTTCTTATATTGGTTTTTCCTTTGACTCTATTTTCCCAATGGATAAGGCACTGGTCTACTTTCCCAGAGTTTTTCTATGGTTCTTGATCTTGCCTCGTTCCTCTGTCCCAGCCAAGTCATCCCCAGAAAGAGCTAGTTGTTGTCACCCTCAAAATTCCCCTCATTTTTCAAGTCAAGTTTCAAAAATTTTGAGTTGGTGCATGTTATCCCAATTTTTCCCCCCGAAAAAATTGATCAAACATGACCCGCAAAAGAAAATTAGAAGGGAGTTCAATCATGCGAGCCCACATTCCAAATCCAACAATGAAGGGGCAAGGTTGGTGAAGGAGGCCAATGACGTTAAAGGAGATCAGAGTAAAGATTGAAGAAAGGGCTCAAAGTTTTCAAACTTCATGCGCCTCATCGGGAAACTTCAAAAGGTGAGACCTCATGGGACATAGGCCCCAAATGAGCACTAACCCTCCACGTGGTTAGAGAGCCTCAAAAATTTAAATCAGACCATTGAAAATGTTCTAAGGCCAAAGCACCGTGCCACATGTCTCATCGGTGCACCTTCAAGGGTCAAAGCCTTCAAAGGTGGTTCCCTAAAATATACCCCAACTCTCCACATGTGTCTCCAGGGTCCCACAAGTCAAAAAGGAAAAGAACCATCTCATTGAAAATTCTAAGGAAAGGAGAACCAGCAGAAAGCCCCACGTGTCCCTTCGGTGCTCTTTTAGGGGGCGAATCCAAAAGTAGGTCCCAAATGTGTGCTAGCTCTCCATGTGTCCAATTGGTGCACCTCCGAAGGTCAGGTCCAAATAGAGTCTCCAAATGAGTGGGAAGCCTCCACGTGTCCCAGTCAGACATAAAGCCTTCACCAAACAGAGGGACTTAGTCAAAACAAAAAATATAGAACAGGCTGCATGCAAAAGGGACACGTGGCCATGTTTCAAGTCAAAGTGGGAAGGTGGGTCGTTGGAGGAACTTTGAATTTTAGTTTTTTTTTTTCAAAAAGGGTATAAAGTTATAAAGTGAAGTGCAACTGGACCCGCCATGCCCCCAGTGAAGCCACGTGTTGATGCCTGCATTGAAAAGTCAAAGTGGGAAGGCGGGCCATCGAGAGCAATTTGGGAATTTTGGTTTTATTTCCAAAAAGAGAGTTAAAAGTTATAAAATGATCCACGACTCCACTGGGGTCTTGAGCCCACGTTGAAAAGTCAAAGTGGGGAGGCGGATCGGTGGAGCACTTTGAGTTTTTGAGCTTTTCTTTGAAAAGAGTTAAAATTGTAAAAGTGAGCCGTGACTCCATCCCCACTCAAGTAAAGCCACGTGTCAGGCCTATATCAAAAGTGGATGGGCGGGCCAAAATGTAAAAAAATGTAGAATCTCTACAAAATCATAAAATATAAAAGTTTTCCCCAGCCCGCTTCAACAAATCTCTTCCACATGGATGGCTCAAATTCAAAGTTTGTAAAAGCTAGGTTAACAGATGTGATATGATGCATCTGGTTTTTCCACCAAGCATGGAAATGGCCACTGAGGCATTAGAGAAGTTTAGACATCGGTTTCTTGAATCAGTTTCATCATTTTTTGTAACCGAATGTAACCATTTTTGGAAGCTATTTAGTGGGTTCTCTACGCCATTGTTCGTGGTTGGATCCTGGTACTCTATAGATGTAATAGATTCAAAGTAATCAATACATAAAGTTTTTCCCTTTCTTCCTCTACTTATTCCTCCTTTCCTTGTTCAAATTTGTGAATCATCCATCTTTGCATGATAAGAAACTTTGTGTTCTTGTTAATATGATTTTGGGAACTTTGTGTCTGTGAAATTATATCTGTTATAAACGTGAATGATTCCATTCTACATCTCCTTTGATCAATACGTATAAGGTTATACTTTGCTATCTATATTTCCTAAAAGTATTGTTATGTTCTTCCTCTCTCATCTCCTTAGTTCTTCTATTCTTTCGTATTGATGATCTTTGGGCATAAAATGTTTCAAAGTATCAAGAATCCACACTTCAAAAGTTGTACATTTGTATATAAGCTTTGTTGTTTGCTTTCAATAAGGGAACCTCTCCCATTAAAGAGGAGGGACTTGTTGTCCCATGGCTTGTAGTTTGTTAAAGTACCATTTAAAACCCAACGTTTATTAAAGTCAAATCTAAATATTGTGTTCAACTAAACCAAAAAAATGTGTATGAGAACAAAAATCGAGTAGATAATAACAAGAGTGGGTTTGGTGGAGATAAATCCTTACATTTGAAATAAATCAACAATAGAGGAAATTCCAAAACGTAATATTTACATAGTATAGGGCATTTTTAGTGATTAAACTCATTTTTATTACATTGTTCCTAATTCATTTAAATTTTTAATACCAAAGTGGATCAAAAATATTCACTGAAAACCCTCCTTCACTAAGAGAGAAGGGTGAAAATAACCTACCTCAAGAATCTCTTTAAATTCCTAAACATCCCCTATTACCAAAGATATATTTTAATTGAGATTCAAAAATAACACAACTCAAATTCAAGGTTTAATAGATACCTAAAGAAACCCCAATTCCATGAGTACTTGTCTCTAAGTTCTTACATTTTTATTGGATTCATTAGCATCTGATATTGATAATTTTATGTTCAAAGAAATACATGGGAAGATCTCAATACCAATTTTCATAATATTTTACACACGCATAAAATTGTCTTACGATGTTGTGAAGAAAAAAATCACCAAATATAATTTGTGTGCTTTTTTTACTGACCCTAAAATGAATCTACCCTTACCTTTGATCTATAGAATATTCCTCATCCATTAGTTTAACAATGAAGAGATAAATACATTTTTAGGATAGATGGTGGATGGTGTTTGACCATCCACCTTGCAATGATTTTGAGGTACCTTAGTATTACTTAAGGAAAATCTATTATGAGTTCATCCTCAACAAAATATAAAACTACATTGATATTCAAGATTTCCATGGAAGAGTAAAAGGATCTACACATGATAGATTAAGAGCATGACATTTATATAACCAACTAGTTAGACCTATTTCTTTCCCATCTATTGAACATGTTTCAGCCCCTTCAATTGTGAAAGAGACCATGGAGGTTCAAAACTCCAATCTATTATTTATTTGACACATTATTTGTATCAACATAGTGGACATATCTCCTAAGATGATGAGAGTGGACATTCAAGGCATTGGGCACCATATTGTATAGTTTTTCATGTTTGTGGTTCTATAGGTACCTATGTGGTTAATGAGGTTGTTGAACATCCTAGTCAAGATGATCCACAGGATGAGCAAGAGTGTTCAATCAGAGGAGACGTGTTATTATTTTTTGTTAGATGATATCATCATCACAAACAGCTCTACTACATTTGACCTTTTGTATTGACCAACAGGTAATTTTCCATAAAGTAAACTGTAATTTTGTATATTATTTTCATACTAATTATTATGATTAACAATATTAATTCATTATGAATGAAAATTAATTAATAATATGTATTTGTTGTAAAATTTCAAGGTAAAAAAATGCATCCTATATCATGTTCCACAAACTCACATTTGTTTGTGAGCACGAAAACCCTCGATATACGTTTGTAAAAAATAGAAAATATTGTACATGTTAATTTGTTTCATATAGTGGTGTTGATCTTAAAATAACGATTTGATGTTGAAAAAATGGTTGCTTGATCCGAAAATGGTTTTCACCCCACGGGAACATTTAATTTTTTTCGATACTTAAATTTATTATTTCAAAATTGATCAAGTGTGTTTATTGTTTATATTTTGGGTATTTTGAAACCCCAATTTTCCAATGTCCTCTTAATCATCAATTTATCGCTTTTAATTTAACTTTCATGTTTTAATTTAGAAATAATACAAATCCATCAAAGCTAATCACAAGTTAAAATTCATCATACATTCAATTTGATTTTATAATCCAAAATCGATTATGCACTCACTTTTGTCTATCAGTGGATGAAGGATTCTCAAATTTAACTTAATCCAATTTTTCCGCTTAATTGCTTGTTTTAATTGTTTAAATCAATTCCTTATACTGATTTTTTTAATCTAATCAAAATATTCAAAAACTGAAAATAAAATCCACAAAACTTTATAACGGAGTTCACTTGAAGGGGCTATTTCCATGATTCATTGAATCATGAATCGGTCTATTTATTTTCCAATGAAGTATAATTTTACCTCCAATATTGAAAAATAGATCAATGTCACTTTTGAAATGGGCTTATTCAGACTTGTATAACTCTACAATTTTTCCGATAATCATGTTTTCAAATCCTTTCGTGGCCCTACAACTTCTTCATAGTGTGATCTTTGTGTAACCGTGTCCGAAAAACACCTATACCTAGAAATCTAAAGCACTTTATGAAGAATAATTTACATGGCTATTTTTGTCTCTCGAATTTTAACACTTTTATTTTTACACCAAATGCTTCAATTTTAATTTTTTTAAACTACCCCTTCATTGTCCGTCTGCCTCACCTTTGAAACATTCTTCATTATATACCTACGAGCTCATTTTATCCCCTACCGAGCCCTTGTGGCTCATTAGCGAGTTAGTTGTTTGGTAGGCCAAAGGTTACATGGTCGATCCCCTTTGATACTATTTTTCACGCCGATTGATTTAGTATAAGTGGGGATAAATCCCACATCTATCATTGGTTAGGGAGATTTTTTTAAATATAGGCTCACGAACCTATACCCTCATGGCTTCAAATGCCACGCCTTTTCCTTTTATTCAGCCACACATATATAGCTTGAGCTATACGTAGCCCGCCAACTATTGAGGTTGGCTTGTTTGAACTGGTCACGTAGGTTGTGGCATGTTTGTTGAGTCATCACGTCCATGTGGTCTCGCCAGAGTAGATATGGGTTTTTTGTTATATTTAAATCACCCAAGGTTTATTTGGTCAAGTTGTTAAGGATATCATCAAGTAATGTGGAGATAAAGTCCTGCGTGGAGGTTTGAGTGGATTGTTGAACACTAATTATATAGCATAGAAATCATCGAGCTATAGGGTCCTGGGAGATCAACTATAGGGCCAAGTAGGTACACCGACTCGGTTTCACCGAGTTGTATGGAGTTTGGTGACCAACCAAGTATTTTGGAGATAAATAGGTCGAATCGGGGGGAGTTGAGCACCCCAATGAGCTAGTGTGAGTATCTTGGGTGAGTTGCATATGTCCATGATCGAGTTATACCTACAATTCAATGCAATATAAAACCCTATAAGTTAATCCAACATGCAGGAGATATAAAAATAAAGTGGAAAATATATACAATTTCTAATCAATGGTGATATGAGTCGGAGGCCAAGGCACCCCTCCATTAAAAGAGTATGCTAAAGTTGGTTGAGGTCCCCAACTAGAAAATAGTGAGGCCCACTATTTCACAATCGTGTGTTGAAGACCGGCATTCTAAAACTAAAAAAATTATTCTTCACCCATTTTGTGTGACTTGTAGCAGATGTCATTCGTCAACATTAGTAGACTCCAGCGCATTGTCCCCGAATTTTCTTGATGGCCAATTTTTTTGACAAACAATAACTTGCACATACAATCTCCATTTTTGATTTCTTCATATCAATGAAAATATCTCAAGATGCTATATAACAAAGTGTAATGGTTTAGAGAGATTTAGGGATCATTGTAGACACAAAATTATGCACTTTACACATAATTTAGCCCACTCTTATACTACTATTTAGAAGGTTCTCAATTGTATAAAGTAATAATTAATCCCACATTTTTTCATCTTTATTTTAAATTTTATTTCATAATTCTCATTTATTTTCTAGCACTTATCCACCCATTTCACAACTGCCCCATCATTCTATCCCAAATCAGGGGCCCTCACCTATACTTGGGTCCCCGAGGTGCCTGTCCCACTTTGGTGCCTTTGCGATCTATGCACATCCTTTTTTGCTTCTCTTTGGGGCCTTTATAGCCATTTTGCATTCTTATCCTTTTCTCAAGTCAAGCCTTGTCACGATTTAATTATGAAATTAATCTTGAGAGCCCTATAAATATAAATCTTATAAGACCATAATGAGGGTCCTAGGTCATAACATCACACACTACTATCACTCCATCTAGAGTTGCATCCATTGTATCACTTACATCCACATAGTGCCATGCATCAAGGCTAGGAGATATGCATCACACACACTTCATAGGGGGATGGATTCTATTCTATTCCATGCACACATGTTATTTACATTTTCTATAGTTACTATTGTTCACTACTTCACAAAGTGCGACTGACACGAGAGCACCTAGGGTATGACATGCACACACACACAGAACTACATCTGGGTCCGAAATGTAGTGCAACGCTTAGTGATAAGTCCACTATTTTGGTGGCTGAGGTCATTCTGACCCATTCATATGCATATTTTATTTTTCTAGGTTTGATACTTCTCTTTGCATTTCATGTCATTTTCAGGTCATCCAAAATATCTAGCATGACAAATAGGGAAGGTTTGGAACAAAATTGTGACCATACCAGTTGCAGGTTTTGAGCATTTACAGTGATTAGAGTGCCTATATTGCAGACCAGGGTGCCCTGGGAACCCCAATACACTCCCAGGCACCCCAGTCACTTCAAATCATCTTGATCTTCCCTTCGTAGGGTCCCTGAGTGTTCGTCTGCACTTCTAGATTTTATTCTCAAACCTGCGACAACATTGTGCGACCATCGATAACAATCATCTAAGCCATTTCTCTCTACTCTCTTGCAAATCTAGGGTTTTATTTTATTTAGCATATTAATTTACATCTAATTCATGTTATTTATTGCATTTATACAACGTTTTAGTCCTCCTAATTAGATTAACTAGGGTTACTATTTCCTTGCACTTAGTCTATTTTAGTTAATCATTTTGGTGAACCCAACGTCTCCTTCTAACACCTTCTAGGGATTTCAATTTCTTTCCATTATGATTTTTTACTTCCCCCTTTCCTTTTTATACATTTTTCTTCATCTATCATTCCTACCCTCCTCCCTCCTATAATTATTGCTACATTCAATGCACCATGAGCATATCTATTCATGAGTACTTACAAAATACCTAGATTGTCTCCTTTGCCTCCAAAAATACTTAGCTACCCATTATGTCTCTCCACACATATACCAAAATATGTTTATCATAAATTTTTTTCAGATTATCCATTAATGAAGATCAAATCACTTTCACATCTGATGATCTCCCACCACTAAAATTCTTAGCCCATGACCCTCCCTTATATATCTAGGTTTGTGTTAACAAAGTAGGTGTTAAACATGCCTTAGTGGATAATGGATCTAGACCTCAAATTTGTAATATCAATTTTCTCCATCATATTGGCATGACTTGCCCTTCCTTCCACCATTTCTATTCATGGTTTTGATAACATCCCAAAACATGTTTTAGGTATTTTCCAGCTTACCCATTACCATCGGTCCATGTACAATTACCATCCCATGTCATGTCATGCCCAATGACCTTAACTATAACATCCTCCTCGGTAGGCCTTGGATCCATGCCATGCATGTGGTTCCCTCTACACTCCATGCACAACTCAAGTTCCATTACCAGGGCACTTGTTTATGATGTACCCATTGACCCTTCCCCTTTTGAATATTGTAATTTTGTTGAACACCTTTTGACTTCCCTACTTCCCCATGCATTACCCCCAATCTCTCTAAATATGGTTTAGGATATGACTACTTGCATCACTTTGGTTTCTCTCACTACCAAGACCACAAAGTCACCAAACTTTGGGACCTCCCCGCACATCTACATAAGTTTGGACTCAATATCATCCTTCTCCCCCATTGCCTTTAGAAGTACACAACACATGTCATGTTGCATCTCTTCCCTTACTACACCCAGACCTTATTAGTAATGATGCCCCTTTCTTTTGGGATAATGCAAATACTTTTCTACTAATGAGGCCTTACTAGATCATATGGGTGCTATGATGATCTTCCTTCTTTTCACCATAAGTGATACCCATCTCTCCCATTTGTTAATATGGTTTCTCTGGAGAATCTTGATAATCTTGTAATAATTTGACCCACCTAACACTATTCCCACTAAGCCATACATTGAGGACCATTCTTCCTTATCAATGAAGAAACCATCCAACATAATTTAGGAACATCTGACAACCCGCACATAGTTTTATTGGTTGCTTCCCTCACCCCTACTGAGCAAAAGGATCTCAAGTGAGTCCTTCATGATTTCTTTGACATCTTCACCTGGGACTATAGTGACATGCTAGTATCGATACCTCTATTGCAATGCATAATATCATCCTTAACCCTGATGCCAAGCCCATTCAATAGAAAATACGTAAAGATGCATCCTAAGGTTGCACTATTAGTCAAAGAAGAAATCCAAAATTACTAGATGTCGGTTTCATCCACATTGTTGATTATCCAAAATGGGTGTCTAATATATCTCCCGTGATGAAGCCCAATGGTCATGTTCCACTATTTTACTTGATTTCCATGACTTAAATAAGTCTTTCCTAAGGATATTTTTCCTCTTCCACACATTGACGCTATTGTAGATTCTACCACAGGTATGACATACTCTCCTTTATGGATGGTTTCACAGGATATAACCAAATTAAGATTAATCTAGCTAATCAAGAGAAAACCTCTTTCACCATGCCATGGGGTACATTCTACTATACTGTTATGCCATTTGGCCTCAAGAATGTAGGGGCTACCTATCAACGCGCAATGATGCATATTTTTCATGATTATATCCACAAGATCATTGAGGATTATGTGGATGATATTTTGGATAAGTCTCGATGGCGTTCCTCCCACACATGTGACCTTCGTGTGCTCTTCGAATGATTACATTAGTATCGTGTATGCCTTAACCCAAAAAAATGTGTCTTTGGGTAACCATCGGTAAGCTACTTGGATACATCATTTCATGATGTGACATAGAAATTTACCCAACCAAAATCAAATTCATTCTCGACATGCCTCCTCCAAAAAACCTTCACCAACTTACACTTTTTTCAAGGTAAAATTCAAGTTATTCGATGTTTTATTACACAACTAGTGAAAAATGCAACCTTTTACTCATCTCATGAAGAAAGACACTAAGTTCATTTGGGATGACCAATGCTAGAAAAGCATTTGATCACATCAAATCTTATCTACTAAACCCTCCTGTCCTAGTCCCACTTGTGGAAAACCACCCCTTCTTATTATATATTTATGCTACATTCCATGCCTTAGGTGCATTATTGGCACAACATGATGATACCCATCATGAGTGAGCCATCTACTATATTAGTCACACACTTCTCTCTTATGAATGCAATTATAGCTACATCAAAAAATTGTGCCTTGGCCTCGTCTTCATTGCAGACAAGTTGCATCATTATCTCCTTAACCATGAAGTTCACATTATCACCAAGGTTAACCCTCTGTGCTATCTTTTTCCCGCACTCATCTTTCAAGATGTTTAGCTCATTAGGTCATGCTCCTTATAGAATTTGACTTTAAGTTCATCCCTCAAAAAGTAATTAAGGGGTAGGTCATCACCGATCAATTGGTCGCTTCCCCCCTCTCTGATGCTTCCCCTATTTTGATTCTTTCCACAATGATTTCACTACATATACCATTGAATCACATATATGGACCATGTACTTTGATGGTTCTCATGCCACTTCCCTGCACGTCAAAAGCCCGATGTGGTCTTTATTACCCCACATGGTGATCCACTTCCCTTTGCATACCGGCTAGGGTTTTCTTGCACAAATAATATTTCCGAATATGAATCCCTCATTTTAGGTTTACTTACAACCAAAAAAATTTCTCATTCATAACTTGTGTATCCATGGGACTCTCAATTAGTCATAAACCAAGTCAACGACATCTATCACACTAAGGAGGAACATCTTATCCCATACAATGATTTTGTAAAATACCTTTTAGTTACCTTTGAATCTTATTCCATTTCCGCTATTCCTTGCAAAGATAATCACCATGCTGATGCCATGGCTAGTGTAGCCTCGCTTATCCCACAAGATGTCACTAATGACTAGGCCACCTTCATCATTACTCACTTACGAAAACCTTCTATCTCCACCATACCTATCGCAACTCCTGTGCCATCACCCATAATCACGACACCACCTGAATGGTTCACACCTATTTATAACTACCTGTATAAACAAACTATTCCTGACACTTTGTAACCTCATGAAGCCTACTAATTACTTCATGAAGCCACGCATTATGTTATCATTAGTTCTAATTGTTTAAATGTACTCTTTGATGATCATATTGTCCATTTTCTTCCCCTCATCGATATCCCTATGACCATATCTAACATTATTGATAGTATCTGTGGTGGCCATTTTTCAGGTAAAGCCATGACACAAAACTCCTACGTCAAGGGTATTATTGATAAAAAAATGGAGCAGATTGCCTTGACTATGCTAAGAATTGTGACAAGTGTCAGAAACATGGTAACCTCCATCATGCACCCACATATGATCTTCAACCCATCAGAACCAACCATGGTCTTTCTCCATTTGGGGATTTGACTTAATTATCCTTATCAACCCATAATCCACCGATGGCCACAAATTCATAATTACCGCACGTACATACTTCACAAAATGGGTTGAAGCAACACACCTACACACAACAACGACACTCGATATTTGTAATTTCTTACCACACACATTATTACACGCTTGAGTTCTATTTGGCATCATCATCGATAATGGATCCTCTTTCAAAAATAAAGATGTCAAGAATTTTTTTGTTAAGTTTAAGATAAAACAATAATTTTCCACACCTTATTATCCACAAGGCAATGACCAAGTGGAAGCTACCAATAAAACTATTGTCAAAATTCTACGTAAGACTATTGACTCTAGTGGCACTAATTGGCATAATCAAATTTTCTACGCATTATGGGCTTATCACACTAGCATTTTCACTCCTACTAATGTCACCCCCTTCTCCCTAGTTTATGGCACTGAGGTGGTCATTCCATTAGAACTTGAAATACCAACCCTACGAATATCTCTTAAGGGCATCCTTAAAGAAAATGAATATCTCAAAATCATTTATATGAATTAGAAATGTTAGAAACATGTCGTGTCTAAGCATTGGAAAACCTCCACACATACCAAACCCACATTTCACATGCTTACAATAGTAAGACACGTTCTAGAGACTTCAATATCGGTGACCTCATCTTAAAAGAGAACTAGAAAAATACAAAGGTCAAAGCAACCCTAAAAGGAAAATTTAAGCCCAACTAGCTTGGCCCTTATGTTTTCTTAGACTAGGTTTGTGGTGGTGTTTACCACCTTACCACCATTCTCAGAAAACCACTTACAAACCTGTTAAATTCCATGCACCTCAAGAAATACTAAAATTAACTTGACACGTTGCACTCACTACCCTATGATGCACTCTAGATCCTTGGTCCATACTTGACAAATTTGAAGGTTTACTAATCAAATGGACCTTACATGTGACATTTTCCTCATCCACCATTTCACACATTAGTGACATACACCTTAGGTTAAATAGTAACCCCTTCTTATCATCTCGTAAGGACATACATTATAGGGTAAATCATCACCTTCTTCTTCTATCATGTAGTGATATACGCTTCGACTAAATCATCACTCGTTTATTCCACTAGGTCTTGGTATACACTTATGCTATAGTGTCCATGCACATCTTCTCCCCATGTCACATTTCCTTACAATCACATATACACACTCATTACAACGCGCTAGACACAACCTACACTATTTGACCATTTCTCAATGACACACTCTCATTTATGGTTCATTCTTGATCACGAGGGGGAAAAGAAATTGAACCTCACTATATACACTTTCATCCAATTGGGGGAAACATTTCTCCTATCATTCCATTTTACATTCCATTCCATCCATCCACCGCATACTACATTGTCTTAGTAGCATTTACTCTTGCTTACTAGTGTTGTACATGATCACTTTAATCCATATGCTAGCTTTCTTTTTTCTATGTCATTATCATACACACATGCACATTCACGCCTTTTTCTAGTACGATAAAAAATACAAGACATTTACATGCAACATGGATGCTTTCCTTCTACCCTTACTATACTAGTTGCTAGGGGCATCCACATTCATCTCATAAAATTTTTATTGTTTCATTTTTGTACTAAAAATCTTATACTACTTGTCCATACATGATTTGACATATTGATTATCACTCTAACATGCTAATGAGTGTTCTAAGTGCAACACTTGTTTTTGTAGGATTACTTGTTTGTTTCATCTTTTCTCGCTTTGTTTTCCATTGTATGTGGGATTTTCCTTTTTCTTATGTGAACACTTGTCTTCTTTTTGCAGCCTTGATGTCCTTGCATGTCTTATGACATAATGAGTGATGTCCCATGTTTGAAACCCACTTTGTATGGCCTTTTTATTTTCTTTTGTGGTTACACTACTTTGTTTGGTAGTTTCTACATTATCTCGCATATTTTACACTTATTGCATGCATGCATTTTTAGACTAACACCCGTATTGGCTAGCCATCCCATTTTGTGCATGCCTTGGTATCTACCAAGTGTTTCCCTTTCCCCAAGGTCATATTTCTATAGGTTAGAGTGTGGTTCATCCTCTTTAGGGCCACATTATATTTCTAGGGTCATCGCATGCGCCCCAAATAGGGGGCATAATTGTGGATTTTCTACTAACACATCATATTTACACTGGTTTAAACACAATGAGTGAGTTCAAACCAAGATATGAATGCTATACACAACAACCTTAATAGGACATGGTGTCCTTCGACAATTCTATGGAGCGGTTATAGGATTGGGGGTCACAAAGAGTGTGCCTCTCTACACATACCCATCCATGAGCATTAGATCATCTAAAAATAGGATAGTACAAAGATATCTTCAACAAATTTTAAGTCATAGAGCATTTTCTCCTACACTTATTCCTCGCCATGGTGGCATGAAATTTCCTGAAAAATCACGGCAAAGTACAAGATATTCTTCTACACCCTTTTTCTTGACATGGATTAGGTGCACATGTTCCATTTGAACTTTTTCTAGCGTATTTTACATTTGTGTACTTTACACATGCGTATTTTTCACAAACATTTTACATACATACATATATATTTGACTACTTGATCATTTTCTCCTTGCAGGTCCTCCGTATGAGAAACAAGTAGTCAAATTGGGAGTAACAACAATGACAAAGACAATGACAAAACATGACTACATGAACTTTCCTTTACTAACCATGTAGGTACACTACACATAGTAGAAGCTACACACACATTCCACCCTAGGTTCACTCTCATCAATTTTTATGCACATTTTTCATCTTTAGAATCCACGCTCCTCCACATTTTTATTTTTATCATTCCACGATTGAGTCTAGTCCATCGGCACATCTTCTTCTACACTCTACATGGATATCAGGTATGCATATCTATCTACTTTATGTTACCAAGCTTTTCGTATGCATGAGAAGATTATCTATCTTGATAAACAAGAAACTAAGTAATTCCATGATCTAACTAAACCTATCATAAACATTAAGATGAGTGACAAACAAGATAACTTCTACAATAATGAATTAAACTAAAACACTATCATTTTATCTCTAACTACTCTATGATTACTTAAAACATAAATTGAACCTAGTTAAACCTATGAGCAATCAAATTAGATGTGTTGTTTGATTCAATGGAGGTGA
Source organism: Taxus wallichiana var. yunnanensis (assembly GCA_018340775.1). Classification (NCBI taxonomy): domain Eukaryota; kingdom Viridiplantae; phylum Streptophyta; class Pinopsida; order Cupressales; family Taxaceae; genus Taxus; species Taxus wallichiana. Next base: position 8,777,685 of record CM031233.1, read on the forward strand.
AGAGGTCTCTCTAAAATGGCTACAAGGCCAAGTTTAGATACCCTCCTACTAACCTAGCATGAAGGTATGGATGCAAGATGAAGGAGCTTCATCAATAGAGGATAGCCAAGATCAAATGCATATATGAATTAGATAATGTAAATGAGGTCTAATGCTAAGATCTCCCAATGTGAGAGAGAACGGCCATTTGAAAGGAAAGCCTTGGGATTGTATTTATAGTTTTGGTTTCAAAGAGTTTGGAATTCTTGTGCACGTGGGATTAAAGGAGAGTTAAAAAGCACTTTTAGGATTAAGAGCTAAGTAAACATGCTTTAGGCTTAGTTAAGCTAGGATTTGGCTATTTAAACTAGATTAGTAAGTGATTAGAGACTCATTAAGAGTTGGGAGGGGTATGTTTAATCATTTGTGGCTGATAGATAGCCTAGAAATCCAATAGAATTGATCTAGAGAGAAATAGGGAGGTTATGAATGGTCGAAAGGAGGAATGTCTAGCTAATAAGAGAGATATTAGCACAATTAGATTATTGTAGGATGAATATGGCTGAAAGAGTGTCATGAATGGGCATCCGAGAATGGAGCAAAGAATGGGGAATTAACGAAGTGTCGTTAACTTGATTGAATTTGATGAAATGCTAAGTGCAAGCATATTTTAGGTGTCTAAATTTCCCCTATTTGGGGTGGCGTAAGTGACTTTACTTCAAAGAAAGTAGACAAACATAAACAAGTAAAATTTTGAAGGGATAGAAGAAAAATGAGTAGAATGAATGATGCCCCTCGATTATCAATGGGGTGATGGAAGAACTTGATTGATGATCAAAAAGATGACAGAAAGAGAACAAAAGAAAGAATAGTGTGAAGAAGAAGAAAAGAAAGGGGATATAGAATAAAAGGAGTATGAGGAAGGGGGAATGAGCTAACATCCATCTAGTTCCTTTTAAACAAATTAATTTTCATCATATTGCTAGTGATCTTCATCATCATTCCTTATTAAAAAGAATGAAAAAGTGTAGTATGCCATGAAAAACCATATACGAACAAATGTCCATTGCTAAAAACACCAACTCCATGCAACATACAAAATGCAATGCAATACGATAAAGTAAAATATTCCTAACTCCATACAACATACATAATGCAATGCAATAGGAGAAAGTAAACAAGCTAATGTAATAGAGAAACATAACGTAATGATTTTGTTATCAAGCTTCAGTTCCAACATATTTGAATTAACGATAAGGGTTATGATGGTGCCTCAAACATATTATACATGCAAGGGGAATAACGGAGGACAAGTGGATTCGATGAAAAATCAATGTGCACTACAAAAATAGTACTAGGAAACTTGTTGTTCCCTAGAGTACAAATGAAGTAAGCACCCTAGCTTTTATTGATGGAGGTAGATCAAGATGATCCGCGAGTCACACACATGAATAGGCAAGAACCAAAGAGTGACATTTTGTAGGATGATTTATATTGTTTTTTTATTGTTATCGAAACATATATGAATGTATTTTGTGATTTTGAAAGTTTTAAAGCTATGTATAGGAAGAAAAATAATTTTAGATGCCCAGAGTGATAGAAGGGATGTATAAGAGCAGAAGGCCACACACATGCGCAAGAAAGTGAAGATGTAAAAATGCCCCAACATTAGGTGGGAGTATTCAAAGGAAAACTCTTCATGCGCCGATGATGAGTGGGGGATCAAGGCCAATATGAATAATTTCAACATGATGATGAACATAAACTAGTGAAGTCTTGGGAAGGAGCAAGGATGCCTCTAGCATAAGTAAGCTGGCCAAGACACACATGATAGAAAATAAATGGTAGATTTACTTTTTGAAAGGTAAAAAGGTGTCTACAAACATAGAAAAGGAAATAATATACACATGGATGTTCTAAATGAAGTAGAAGAAAAATGAATGTTATGAATGTAGCTCAGAAGCCTCACGATGAAAAAGTGATTAACCAAAGGCACAAATCGTGAGATGAGATAAGGACTAAAGCAAGAGTTTGAACAATGACAAAAAAGTACACTTGGTAACATACTAATCCTATTCTCTCATAGAGATCCAGTTTTTGCACGTGGAAATTAATTACCTCTTGAAGGGAAGATGTAATAGGTAAAAATGAGGACAAACTAGCCAATGTGTAGGAATGATTTATTTTGAGAGGTGGTAGGTGATTTGTGAATGGAGGGTGGAAGGAGAGTCATACATTGCTCCATTGTTAGCCATACACACATAGCCCTAGTGGAGATGTATTTGATTATAATTGCAACATTTCTCTACTTGTCACCAAGTGTCCATAGCCTCGATAGAGATTATTGGAAATACCCCAAGAGAGAGTTATATATCAATTTTTTTTTTTCTTTTAGATTTTGCTTTTTTATTGATTGATTTTGATTCTTTTACTTTCTAAAACTCATTTCATCTCTCTCGGATTTTTTTGACAAGGGGTTAAGAACCACTGATGGCTTGATGGAAGGAGATGTAAATGATTGTGATGACGACATTGGCTAGTGTCAAAAAAATATGCCCAAAAGTTCTTCGCAACAAGTTCATAAATGTTGAGTGTGAAAAGATCTCTAAGAGGCCAGTCATTCTTAAATTTACCAAGGTGATAAAAGACCAAGGTCGAACAAATACCAAAGAGATTAATGTCACAAAATGTGTGTGAATAGACTAACCAACATATCACCAAAGATACAAAAATGACAAAAAGACATAAAGAAGAAGAGAAAGAAATGGAATAAAGAACATCCATGTGTATGCAATACACGATTATAATGTTTAATATTCGTACCTTTGGTATTTTATGTTTTCCCATTTTTTTTGTATTTTTTGAATTGTTTTTTTATTTTTAGATTTTTTTATGGTTTTGGAAAGTTGGGGCTAACAAAGTCACTTAACATGATAAGATCCAATAAAAATGTTTATGAATTCCTTGATAAGGAAGATTAAGCATATTTGTTTACCAAGAGTCATATTATCTCTGATCTCAATGATTGTGGTGAGCTCGTGCTTTGAAAAAATGGCTATGATTTATCTTGAAACATGGATTTCATATGTGATAGCTTGAGTTCCCTATCCATGGGTTTCTGCACTTTGCGCCATACTTGATGGTTACTTTGATATACGTTCTTGAATCATGCTTAATTTTTAACCTTAAGATCGTTGGAATTGTTGGGAGCTTTGGAGCTCTTGGAATTTTTGACCTAAGCTTGATTAAGAAATTGTTTGGGTTTCTTATAAGCTAACGCATGACTTGTATGATCTTGAGAAGGAGAAGAAAGTGAACGTGGATGTTTAGAACTGATGTGAGAAATGATCATGGGCTTGCCACAACCATTGATAGAAGAAAGATGTGATGGATGAAAAGGATATGGTCCAAGAATTGAAGAGGATGGGCTACCAGAAGGTGATCCACTGATAGAAGATGACGAAGGGATACTAGAATATGGCCCTAAGATGGAAGAAATTGGGCTACAAGGACATGGCCCAAGAATAGAACATGATGGGATACCCGGAGGTTTCCCATAGATAGAAGAGGATGAAGAGCTACTAGGACGCAACCCAAGAATAGAAGGTAATGAGATAACCCAAGGTGACTCATAGATGAAAGATAATGGAGGGCTCTTAGGATGTGGACCCATAATGGAAGAAGATAATGAGGGAATACTAGGGGGAGACCTAAGTATAGATGAGGAGTGACTACTTGGAGGTGTCTTGTAGATATAAGGTGATGAACGGATACTTGGGGCGTGGCCCAAAATAGATGGTAATGGGATACCGGAGGTGACCCACAAGTAGAAAATGGAGGGCTACTAAGACGTGGCCCTAGAATAGAAGAAGATGATGGGCCACTCGGCGGTGACCCAATGTGAGATTTTTATTGAAGAATGTTGATAGATAAGGAATGATTGGGTAACAAGAAGATAGGTCATGGATCAATGTTAGACCCCGACATCTCATCATTCTCAAAGCAAGGTGAAGATGGAATAATAGAAGAAGAATCAAGCTCCATGAATTTAGGCTCTTCCTCTATGTTCTAACAAAAGGGATCAATTTCTTCACTCCAATATGCAAGTGTATCAAGTTCAAGAAAGAACCCTTGTAGAGGGATATCATCATGTAGTTTGATTGTTCTATCATCCTGAGAGAAATCAATCGAGAGGTTGTTGTTATTCAACCATAAGAGGTTAACTAGAAGAAATGGTTTTAACAAGACTGGAACATTTAGAAGACATTGATGATGTAGATGAGGGGAAGGCTTGAACTTATCACTCCCATGAAGAGTTTTGATAGTTCTTCAAAAATATATCTTAGCACATGGATTCTTTCAAATGGTTCAACGTGGTCGAGACATTGATATTTAGAATATGGACGAGGAAATGATATGATATGATTGAAAGGGATCAAGGGCCAAAGAGGGATTGAATTTGGATTGATAGTAGAAGATGAATCAAGAGAGGAAGTAGGTCTGGAGGTAGGAATATCATGAATGGATGATTTTGATCTAGACCTAGGTCATTTTTCTAGAAGACGATGTAATATAGGTTGGAAAGTAGGATCACATAGGCATCTCATGTTAAGTTGTGACGTAGGAGTCGAATTGGATGCTTGAATAGAGGGAATACGAGTCCTAGAAATCTTTGACGAGAGGAAGGGATCATCGAGGTGAGTGATAAAAAGGTCTTGCGAAGAAAGGGAGGATTGTGAATCAAGAACTCAATCGATGTTTGACCGATGCGAGAACTTAGAGTCGCACGGTTCTTCAAAGGAGGAAGACATCGTTGAGCTGATTTAGAATGAAGGTCTTTTGAAGGGAGAGAGGACCATGATTTAGGATTTGATCTAGGGGTATCCAAACAATAGTTGGGATCGAATCTTGAAAGAAGAGTGGGAATCCAAATAATAGTTTGGATTTGAATCGGAAGAAGAGTGGGGGGAACCTAAATAACAATTTGGATCAGAAGCATCCAAAACATACCACCAACTATGAGATGAAGGTGGGCAACAGTTACTGAATAGGCCATCTAGCATGAAGAAACAAATGAGGCTTAGTCATAATGGGAATATATTGATTTGAATTCCTAAACCTAGGTTTTGTATTTTCATAATCGTGAGGAGCGAACCTGTGATGGTCGGTCATTGTTGGCATCATTTAGGTAAAAATTCCTAGACGTATATAGTGTGATCAAATTTGTTCAAAGTGAAGAAAGTTCCATGTCGATTCGGGTAACATAATGGCAACCAACTAGACATTTCGTAAGTATGGAGATGCTTGCATGATTTTCCAAAGGAACCTAAGGAAAATATACATCACAATGAAATAATTTCAATAACCTAGCAAGATTGTCCTAGAATAAATCTATGAGTTTATTAGCACGCAAGGAACAATTATGCAAGTCTAAAAGATAAAGCCAATCAATAAGGAAATACTCCCTATGTAAATGGGGTGTGCAAAATGATAGTTCGATGTAAATATGATCAACACTATGTCAATACTTACATCAAGCTTGAAATGAACAATGTGTAAATATTATCAAAGGGTAGACGCGACTCCTAATCAAACGATACCACAAACGAGTTTAGCAACCAACAAGGCCTAGATGTCAAGAGGTGAGGATTATAAATGTAACTCATATAACCACACCAATTAGACACATTAATCAATCTTCACAAAGAAGTGAGATATTAGTGCCAAAGTGGTATTGAAATGACACAAACAAAGTAAGCGAAACTCTTCAATATTTTTGACAATGTTTGAAGTAAAAATAAATCAAAGTATACTAAGGATGTGCTAAAATGTGGGAAATGTAACAACACAATGAGGACACATAGATCACATTTATGAGAAACATGACGTAAGTATTTTAATTTGTTGAGGAAATGCAAACAAGGTAATGTTGTTGTAAATCAACAACACCCCTGGATGCAAATCAAGGTTCTGAATTGATGTTTTAGGCATCCAGTATTATGATTGCACAACATGGAAACCTCTCTCCAAGTGTGGGACTTGTGAAAATGAGAGAGGAATCTCTAGAATAGAGGCTGGTTCCTCAAAATCCTCTGATTTAGATCTATATTTTGCACAACTACAGAGGTTCTAATCCTAATTCTACCCTAGATTGCAAGGAGACAGGGATAAAAATGCAAAAATGAAACTAAACTAAAGATGGTGATGCACCAAAAGGAGTGGTGAAACATTTTTTTCCATGTAAATAGACACAAATTCATGAAATGCAACAAGGGAAAACATACACAAGCTGATAGATGTAATTAGAGGTCTTACAATGAAGTAAAAAAATACGAGAGGACCGAAAGCATTCACAAAGTTTGCAGATTGTCATTCCATGTAAAAATATCTTGCATTCCACCATCAAAGAGGTATACACCTATTAAAAACTATGAAAAAGGTCTGATTCTTACAAATATCACTTGCTGGAGGTGAAAGAATAAGTTTTCAATGCCAAAAAGTGTTCAACCATGAAGAAATGAGCCAAATCTGGCTTTTACAGTACATGGGTCGAGCCCAGGAGAGAGAAAACATGAAAAACACATGGGAGCCATCCCTCATTGATGGAAAATGCATTAAAATAGCATGGAGGACCTTACAAACCCATACCCTATCATTTTTGACCATATTGGAGAAGAATGCGACCCATTCTGTATTAAATTTGGTTGTTGAAATGTCATTTCTAGCCATGGACACGTACCAGAACCGTTTTTGAATTTTCTCTCTCCAAACTGAACCAAAATTATAAATTGACCATGGAATCATGTAGATAATTTTAACATCTTTCCAATGATATAAATAACGTGAAAATCCAAGCTCTGGATCAAAAGATATGATCATTTGAAGATTTAGGGCAAAAACGCCCAAAAACGGATCGGCGGGAAAAATTTCAAATTTTACCTTTTTTGTCTTTGGAAAAATTTTCAAAAATTCCCCATGCTCTGCTGGTTGGATGCCACGTGGCAAGCTCTGATTCACTTTGGAATTCTCTCTCCTTCTCTTTTCCGCGGGTCTTTCTTTGAAAATTTGACCTTTTTATACTTTGGGAAAATTTCCCATTTTCTCCCCGCGCCCCTTTGATCCACAAAGACACGTGGCTCACTGCCATTGGACGCGGGCTATGCGGGCTGGTTTTGGCCTTTGAAAATTTTACAAAAACTTAGCAAAAATTTTCAATTTTCCTCTGACCCCCGAACTCCTCTGCCACGTGGCAACTTCCTATTGGCTGTGGGCCTCAAATGGGAAAATTTTCCACAAAAACTCCGCCGAGCCATAACTTGAAAAATATAAGGAGTTAGGAGGCAAACTTTACCTTTCTAGAAAGTTGAGAGAGAGCTCTATCTGATGGTGCCATTTCCAGAAAGCCTTGAGTGCCTTAAAATCAAAAATGTGGACTAAGGCACAAGAGAGGCAAGAACACAAGGAGTTAGCCACAAAAAATGAGCTGGGGCACATTTTGGATAACAATTTTGGTGACTCAGAGGGGTCATCTGCCTGCTAGATGAAAGTACCAGTAGCCTAAAGCAGTCCATTGGGCATGGAGCCATCAAATATTCTGTTTAGAACCCCAACTGACTTAGAATGTGCAAGGAGGAAGATGGAATATCACATGATGGAAGCAAGGACTGCAAAACATCTCCAGGGACAGCAAGCTATGCCAAAGCACTTAGGGAAAGCAAAACTAACCTATAGCAAAACAATGTGCAAAGCACTTGGAGGAATGAAAATCTAATCTAATATTTACAAGGTGGTAAATTTCCCTCTAGAAGAAACGCTTGAGATAGATTCCATTGACTGGAATCTGCAGTTCTTCACCATCCAATGAGGCCAATTGGAAAGCATTGCTGTTCTTGCACTTTGTGACCATGTATGGGCCACTCCAAATGGCATAAAATTTTAAATGCCTTACCGTTTTCTCTATCCACATCCCATTTCAACACTAGATCTCCAACCTAAAAAGATCTATCCTTGGCCTTCCTATCAAAGGTCTTTTTGATCAAAGCTTGATCCTTTTCCATTGCTTGGGATGCCGATTTCTGACCTCATGCGGCTCCATCAAATCTGCATATCTCACCTCCATGGGCTCAAACTCTAGCAACTCTAAGTGCTTCATGAGTTCCAATGTTGGCAACTCAAGTGACATGGGCAAGATTTCCTCTCTTCCATAGACAAGTTTGAATGGAGAGTTACATGTAGATCTCTTGGGAGTTATCCTATCAGCGCATAAGGCTGATTTCGGTTTGGTATGCCAAGACCTCTGGTTCTCATCAAGAGTCCTCCTAATGATCCTCAACAAGTTCTTGTTTGTAGACTCACCACCATTATCTTGAGGGTAATATTTTGATGAAGTGCTTAGGTAGATCCCATTCTTGACAGCCCACTCGGTCACCTTGGATCCAATGAATGATAATGCATTATCGAGATTATTGTAGCAAGTATACCAAATTTGGTCGCTTATCCCCTCATAAAAGTCTAAGATGCTTTGGACTCATTTGCTTCTTTGAGTGCTCTTTGCTTCAGTCCATTTGGTGAAGTAGTCTGTAGGGTCTGTCAAAATCCATTTGTACCCTTGACTTAAATTGGAATTAATGACTCAATGAAGTCCAAACCCCATTGCATGAATGGCTGGTCAACTGAGATTGGATGTAATGGAAGGGCAACAAGTCTCTCTTTTCCTGTGAAGAATGCACAATTCTTACACCTCTTAATCCATGCATAGCAATCACTGAAAATTTTAGGCCAATAATAACCAGCCTTCATGATTTTTAGAGCTGTCACTCTTGGTGCAAAATGACCACCAGCTGGTCCACCATGGAACTCTTCCAACACCCTATGAATCTAATTTGTGCTAATGCATCTCAACAGCACTCCATTCACATCTTTCTTGAACAAAACTCCATCAACAATGGCATATGGGACAACCTGCAATCTGAAGTGTCTTCTTTGGGTCTTGTTCATCTCCGGGGGCATAGGCTTGTGCTTAGGAAGTGTATAATACCTTGGGTCCAGCAAGGAGTGGGGGCAGCATTGTCTTCTTCTTGATTGCCACTTGGCTCATGGCTATCCTGGACTGTCAAAATAGCCTCTTCTTCATTGCATACTTCTTTTTGCTTCCCCAAAACTAGCTGCTCACACAATCCTTTCCCTCTTACCAGCTTGGTGATCTTGATCTCAATGTCATACTCCATGACACGGGTGATCCAACCTACCCTTTTCTCGTTCAAATCTTTGTTGAGGAAGTCCTTAACCCCAGCATGTGAGACCAACAACTGGACCTTGTTGTTCGAGACTAAATGCTTGAATTTCTTCAAGCTTCTGATTATTGCCAGCACATGCTTCTCAATAAAAGAGTACTTCACCTCATAGTCATCTAGGCTCTGCCTGAAGAAGGCAATTGGCTGCTCATCATTGTCCTTGTTCTGTTGTACCAAAATGGTAGAAATAGTGTCATTACCTCCAAATGCATAGAGGATGAAATCCTTGGAGAAGTCCGGGTTGATGAGAGTTGGTGCTTGAGAAATGGCTTCTTTGATTGCTTCAAAACTCTCCTTGCCTTCTGCTATCCACTTGAAAGCCATGCTCTTGTTTAACATTTTGGTGATTGGCTTGACAAGGGCTGCAAAATATGGGACAAACCTCCGAACAAATTTTATCCTCCCCAAGAAACTCTGAAGGGCTTTCTTGTGGCTTGGAAATGGTAGTGCTCTTATGGCTTCAACCCTCTCTGGATCAATTGCTAATCCTTCTTTGGAGACAATATGGCCAAGGAGCTTTCCTTCATGTGCAAGAAAGATACACTTTCTAGGATTTAAAGACACTCCAAATTTCCTACACCTCGTGAAAACTTGTCTCAAATGAGAGAGGTGGTCTGCTGCATTTTTGAAAAAAACAGTGATATCATCAAGGTAAATCAGCACCACGTTGTTAATCAAACCTTTGAACACCATGTCCATTTCTCTTTGGAAGGTAGCACCAGCGTTGGACAGCCCAAATGGCATCTTCCTGTATGTAAAAGTCCCCCATTTGGTTGTGAAGGCTGTCTTGAACTGGTCTTCTTCCTTCACCATAATCTGATTGTAGCCGGAGTAGCCATCAAGTAGTGAAAACCTCTCGAGCTAGCCACAACTTGCAAGATTTGCTCCATGGAAGGGAGTGGGTAATGGTCCTTGAGAGATGCTCTATTTAAGTCTCTGAAATCAACACACAATCTGATCTCTCCACTCTTCTTTCTGACTAGAACCAAGTTGGCAACCCAACTAGAATGCTTGATTGGGAATATGATTCTTGACTCAATCAGCTTGTCCAATTCTTTCCTCATGAGAGGCTCCATGTGTGGATTGACTGGTCTTTGTTTTTTCCTGACAGGCTTAGTATTTGGATCCAATTCAATGGTATGCTGAGCTAAGTTGGGATTGAAACCTTTCAAATCTTCATAGCTCTAGGAAATACATCGGGAACTCTTGACACAAAACTGTATTTAACTCATACCTTTCTTGATCAGTTGTCATCTTTCCAATTTGCAATGGTTTGTTCTCTTCTACCAAGATGGATACTGAATCCTCTCTCTTGACCTGAATGTTTGCTTTCTCCTTTCTAAACTGATCATTGGGATTAAAAATGGACTCCAAAGTGATAAGTCCCTTGGGCAGCTTGTTAGTTCTCAACTATACCACTTGGTCACCATACTGTTGTTCCAATTTTTCTTGATTCTTAGCTGAGAACTCGGCTTCTTCTTGCAAGAAATGGATGATTTGCTGGTCATTCTCAAACACTTTCCAACTGACATTGTTATCTGGCACTGAAGGCCTCATAATCATATGGATGTTTGGTTGTACCTTGTCTTGTTGAATGCTTTCCATAATGTCAAAGGCTGCCCCTCTTGTTGCAAGCAAGCTCACGTGAGCTTGATTCTCTTTCCTAGGAATGGATTTGATGCCAAAACCCTCAAAATCTTCCATGAGGTCCCACACCCTGTTCTTGTAGCACCTGAGTAGATCATTCTTGGCAGCATGCTATCCCTTGACCTGATTTACAATCAATTCACTGTCACCAAAGACTTGCAAGTTCTTTATTTTCTTCTTGATTGCCCAATGCATCCCTTGCACTAAGGCTTCATATTTAGCAGTGTTATTAGAGCATGCAAACTGAAATCTAAAAGCTGAATAGTACCTTACTCCTTGAGGTGAAACAAGCATGGCTCCACCTCCTGCACCTTGTCTACTTCTTGATCCATCAAAAAACAGCTGCCATACCTCATTGTCATCCTTGTGGTTTGGCTTGGTGATGTTAGGAATAGGCTGATTTTCTTCATGTATACAATAGACCCCTAGCTCAGATTCTTCCACTTCTTAATAAGGATCAAAAGCATGTACCTTGTTTTCCCATTCATCAAGAGTTAGATCCGGGATGCTTTCAACCTTAGTATCAGCTTCATCGGTGCTTGGGTGGTCTTCTTGATCAAATGTTGAACAATTGGCGTTGATCGACTTGGAGTGTGACGCTCAATGTGGAAGTTTGCAATAGGTTTATACCTGATTGTAGCCTTAGTTCCATACCTCGTTACGAACACGACATGTGTGACCAATCGCGAGAAAAATATCCCCCAATCTTGGTTGTGAAGTCCCTTAACAAGCATAGGGAAAAGAGTGGTGGAAGGTCTATGACTGATACATCTTGTAAAACAACAACATTTGGACATGCATGCAAGGTAAGACTCAAGTTTCTAATCACCCCAACTATTGTTACTGCTGTCCCATCCAGCTGCACTACCCCTTTGGATATGGTTTCATACTGGAGCCCTAGCTGATCAGCTATTTGTTTAGGAATCACTGAGCTACTTTCCCGAATCTATCATGCAATTGTGCACTAACTGATTTCCAATGATTAATGAAACATAGAAAGGAGGGGGCTTCAACATTTTACCTTGTTGTCCTCCATGATTTCCCTCAGGCTGGGCAGCATTTGTGAGCACTTTCTCTTGCATCTGAACTTGCTGATTTGAAGTTGGCCAGTCCTTCATGGCAGCTTGTAACAAGTCTCTTTGGCCTGGGATAGATAGGGATTCCCACATTGATATATTAACATTTGTCTTCTTCATCTGATCAATGATACTGAATGGTGATGAAGGATCTCTTTGCTGTCCCTTTGCTTGTACATTCACTCCTTGCATGTGGGCAGTAATAACTTGGTATTTGAGTTGGTCTAGGAGCTGTTCTTGGCTGCCCTTGTGCATTTGAAATTGGATTTTGCTTGCCAACCATTTGTGGAGCCATGGAAGGTTGTGGATTGGTTGGAGCTAATGGCTGTTCTTCACCCAAATTCCTTCTTTTTGACCTTGTGTTGGCTGCAACACCTTGAGAAACTACTTGATTCATGCCACGAAATCTTTTGCTTGCCAGTTTACCAATGTGGTGTCATTTGGGGCTGATTGTTGTTGGTTGTTTCATTGACTTCTCTCACCCTCCACACCAATAGTTGTCACCATTAATTCTTGATTCAAAGCACCATTGAAAGACATGGATTGGTTATGAGGTTCATTGCATGGAAAACACCAAATCATACTCCTAAGCAATGTTGTTTTGTGTTGGCACCAATGCCTTAGAGGCAGATATGGCATTTGGATTGTAGGGTTGAAATGGTCTATTGGTAGGAGGCCTTGTTTGATTCATATTTGTAGCTAGATTAGGTGGTCTTTGTGGTTGGTATGGCTGCTTGTTAGGCTGAGCTTGGGGCTGGTAAGAAGGTCTAAAACCTTGGGCTTGTTGCCTTTTGAGAGTAACCAACTCATTTCCTAGGTTTTGCAATTTCTTCATGACTTCTTGAAGCTCATTTGGGGCACTTGGAGATGAAGTAGAATCTTCATTTGAACTCTGATTTCTAGGAGTGGGAGAAGGATCCAAATTAGGTGCTTGATTGGTATTTGGACTCTCTAAACTTGGAAACAATGGCATGGGAGGTCTAGGGGCTAGTTTGCAACTTGGATCAAACAATTTTCAGTCCTAATGGCAATGCTATAAGCCATAGGGATATTTATGCCTCACATGGACTGAATCAACATAGAAATATCAGAATTTAGAGCTTTGAGATAGTAGAGAAAAGTACCTTCTGCTGTTGGTCTGACTGCCACTGGAATTCTCTCCCAAGTCTTTTGAAATCTGAAGTTGAAATCGGTCAGCTGCTCATTGGGAGCTCTCTTGATGGTTGTCAGCTGCTCCAAAAGAGACAAGTTGTCTCCCTTCTCTCCAAATTGCTCATGAAGTGCTATACATAGCTGATTCCAATTTGTGATAGAACCAGCTCCAAGGCTTCTAAACCATTGCAATGCTTTCCCCTTGAATGAAGATGCCAATTTGACAGCCACTTGCATCTCATTGATTTCATGAATTGCACAAAGATTGGCAATGTCTTTAACATGATCACCTGGAGTAGTCTGATTTTCTCCAGTGAAGTAGGGAATGTTCTTCAAGGATGCAATTGGAATTGGATGTTGTGCATTGAGGGCAAGTGGGCTGCTACCTGTGAAGTTGACATAGGGGTTGTTTTGTGCCATTCTAATTGGTCTTAGAACCCTTGTTGATTGAATGAAAGGCTGCCGCAGTGGAGTTGAGAGAGTTCTGTTTGGTGGAGATGGAGACCTTTGGATTCTCCTCCCACTTTTCCTTACTCTTGGAGATAACTGCAGATATTCAAACAACACCTCTTCTTCTCTAGCTCTTGACCTTGTAGTGATTCTTCTCATGAGTTTTCAGGCTTGCACTGCTGAAACCAGTTGATTCTTCTCCTTGGAGTCACCGGATATGCAAATTATATCTCTTTTCAAGCAAGAAAATTGTAGCAAATGCACATCAACTTTGCTTGTGATAAAAATGAGACCTCTAAGGTCCCACTTTGGGCATGCCAAAATCTGTTGTTGCAAATCAGCGGCACCCACGGATGTAAATCAAGGTTTTTGAATTGATGTTTTAGGCATCCAAAGTATGATTGCACAACATGGAAACCTCTCACCAAGTGTGGGACTTATGAAAATGAGAGAGGAATCTCCAAAATAGAGGTTGGTTCTTCAAACTCCTTTGATTTAGATCTATATTTTGCACAACTACAAAGGTTCTAATCCTATTTCTACCCTAGATTGCGAGGAGACAGGATAAAAATACAAAAATAAAACTAAACTAAAGATGGTGATGCACCAAAAGGAGTGGTGAAACATTTTTTTGCCATGTAAATAGACACAAATTCATGAAATGCAACAAGGGAAAACATACACAAGGCTGATAGATGTAATTAGAGGTCTTACAAATGAAGTAAAACAATACAAACAGAGGACTGAAAGCATTCACAGAGTTTGCCTTTGTTAATTCCATGTAAAAATCTCTTGCAATCCACCATCAAAGAGGTATAAACCTATTACAAACTGTGAAAAAGGTATGATTCTTACAAATATCACTTGTTGGAGGTGAAAGAAGAAGTTTTCCATGCCAAAAGTGTTAAACCATGAAGAAATGAGCAAAATCGCTTTTACGGTAATGGGTCAAGCCGGAGAGAGAAAATGTGAAAAATGCATGGGAGCCATCCCTCATTGATGGAAAATGCATTAAAATAGCATGGAGGACCTTACAAACCCATACCCTGTCATTTTTGACCATATTGGAGAAGAATGCGACCCATTCTATATTAAATTTGGTTGTTGAAATGTAATTTCTGGCCATGGACACATACCAGAACCGTTTTTGAATTTTCTCTCTCCAAACTGAACCAAAATTAGAAATTGACCATGGAATAATGTAGAGAATTTTAATATCTTTCCAATGATATAAAGAACATGAAAATCGAGCTCTGGATCAAAAGATATGATTGTTTGAAGATTTAGGGCAAAAACGCCCAAAAACGGATCGGCGGGAAAAATTTTCAAATTTTACCTTTTTTTATCTTTGGAAAAATTTCAAAATTCCCCATGCTCCGATGGTCGGATGCCACGTGGAAAGCTCTGATTCACTTTGGAATTCTCTCTCCTTCTCTTTTCCGCCGCTTTTCTTTGAAAATTTGACCTTTTTATACTTTGGGAAAATTTCCCATTTTCTCCTGTGCCCCTTTGATCCACGAAGACACGTGGCTCACTGCCATTGGACACGGGCTATGCGGGCTGGTTTTGGCCTTTGAAAATTTTACAAAAACTTAACAAAAATTTCCAATTTGCCTCCGACCCCCGAACTCCTCTGCCACGTGGCAGCTTCCTATTGGATGCGGGCCTCAAATGGAAAATTTTTCCGAGAAAAACTCCGTCGAGCCATAACTGGAAAAATATAAGGAGTTAGGAGGAAAAATTTACCTTTACGGAAAGCCGAGAGAGATATCTATCTGATGGTGCCATTTCCAAAAGCCTTGAGTGCCTTAAAATAAAAAAATGTGGACTGAGGCACAAGAGAGGCGAGAACACAAGGAATTAGCCGCAAAAATGAGCTAGGGTACATTTTGGATAACAATTTTGGCGACTCGGAGGGGTCATCTCGCTGCTAGATGAAAGTACCCGTGCTCAAGCGAGTCCATTGGGCATGGATCCATCAAATATTATTTTTAGAACCCCAACCGACTTAGAATGTGCAAGGAGGAAGATGGAATATCACATGATGGAAGCAAGGACTGCAAAACATCTCCGGGGATAAAGCAAGCCGTGCCAAAGCACTTAGGAAAGCAAAACTAACCTACAAAAACAATGTGCAAAGCACTTGGAGGAATGAAAATCTAATCTAATATTTACAAGGTGGTAAATTTCCCTCTAAATAACGCTTGAGATAGATTCCATTGACCGGAATCTGCAGGTTCTTCACCATCCAATGAGGCCAATTAGAAAGCATTGTTGTTCTTGCACTTCATGACCATGTATCCAAATGGCATCAAATTTTGAATGCCTTACTGGTTTTGCTCTATCCACATCCCATTTCAACACTAGATCTCCAACCTGAAAAGATCTATCCTTGGCCTTCCTATCAAAGGTATTTTTGATCAAAGCTTGATCCTTTTCCATTGCTTGGGATGCCTGATTTCTGACCTCCTGCAGACTCCATCAACTCTGCATATCTCACCTCCATGGGCTCAAACTCTAGCAACTCTAATTGCTTCATGAGTTCCAATGTTGGCAACTCAAGTGACATGGGCAAGATTACCTCTCTTCCATAGACAAGTTTGAATGGAGAGTTACCTGTGGATCTCTTGGGAGTTATCCTATCAGCCCATAAGGCTGATTTCGATTTGGTATGCCAAGACCTCTCGATTCTCATCAAGAGTCCTCCTAATGATCCTCAACAAGTTCTTATTTGTAGACTCGGCCCGCAATTACCTTGAGGGTAATAGTTTGATGAAGTGCTTAGGTAGATCCCGTTCTTGACAGCCCACTCAGTCACCTTGGATCCAATGAATGCTAATGCATTATCTGAGATTATTGTAGCAGGTATACCAAATCTGGTCGCTATCCCCTCATAAAAGTCTAATATTCTGACTCATTTTCTTCTTTGAGTGCTACTGCTTCATCCATTTGGTGAAGTAGTTCGTGGCTATCAAAATCCATTTGTGCCCTTGACTTGAATTGGGATTAATGACTCCAATGAAGTCCAAACCCCATTGCATGAATGGCTGGTCAACTGAGATTGGATGCAATGGAAGGGCGAGAAAGTCTCTCTTTTCCTATGAAGAATGCACAATTCTTACACCTCTTAATCCATGCATAGCAATCACTCAAATCATGAATCAATCCTAACTATGATGGTGATCTTGAAATCAATATCAAGTGGCCATTAAATATATAAGGATGCATCCACACACTTTATATGTTTAACAACGCATCCACAAACATGGATGATCATAAATGGAAAAAAAGGTGGTGAACACTATTTATGAAAAAACTCCCAAAAGATGCCTCCTTATCCCAAATGGGAAACAAGAATGTAATGAGGTAGATATAGAAATGAAAATAAACTAAGTGTCACTTGGGCGAGTTTCACCTCATCCTAAGGCAAGAAAGAAACAAAGCAAAGTGATATGCCATTTAATTTTTGATGAATGACACTTAGATCAAACTTAAGTGGATTTGTTATCATGTTTGAAAAACAAGGCTTTGAATCCAAGCAAGTTATCAATTTGTGATGGCCAAGATGCGATAATGGACTAGTAAAGTGGGCTCCAAGACAAAATGGATTTCCTAAAAAGGTCACTCAACTAGGTGTCACAAGTTGTGTAAATGTGAGATCGATTTACCCAAAGATTCACACTAACTAGTTTGGGAGTATCTCGGCTTTAATTTACCCCCTTCTGATACAATGAGAAACTAGTGCATTCAGTTGTATGGTCACTTTGTGGTCACAATACAAATTACTTTGACGATAACTTTGTAATGTAAAATCGAGTCAAGTGGGTAAGCAGAGTATTTCCTATTTCATCCATGAGGTTACTAGCGGTGGACTACTTTAGGGTTCCTAGAACCACCCCCATTATTATAACTTAAGGTGTTATGCCAAATGGGTTACATTATAGCTAAGCGGATAGGGACATACCCTTTTCTAAAACTTGCAATACAAAGGTGATGTGGAGTGGTGTGTTTTTTATCTTGCTTAGCTTAATGTGGTTTTAAGTAGCACACCATTTGATAACCTGTATGAAAACACATATTAAAGGGTTTTGTTTTTGCAACTCCTTTCTTTGAAAAGTGTTAGGCCCTACATGCAAAGAGTTAGTAATTTTCCACAAAATATAATGATATCAAGAAAGAGAGTTTGCGTGTTGCTTTTGATTCCTAAGATCACCAAAGAGGTGCGAAGGAAGAGCATACACAATGCAAAAACTCAACTAAAACAAACTTTATGGAAAATAATTTTAAGTGTGTTTTGTAAAAGGTAGAGTTCATTTTAACCAATTTTGAAAGATCAATCCAATTAGGAAGCGTAAAGTAAGTGTTTTTGAAAGTGACAAGAAGGTTTTTAGAAGTGTTTTGATCCCCAAGATCACCTAGAAGGTGCAAGGAAGAGCATACACACTTCAAAAATTTCTTTCTAACTAATAAAATGAAACACTTAAACTTCATTAGTCAAAAAAATAAAGGAGCCCTACAAACAACTGATTGGTCCGACAAATACCTTTTAATGTGTTAGAATAACCAAGAAAAAAAATTTGTGAACTTTTAGACATGTTAGAAAACAAATAGTTATTTAATAATGTAAACCATAAATTTTATATAAGAAAAATCTTAATTTTATGTCTCCATTGCATAGTTCTCTTCAATACCTTTCCAGCGCAAAAAAAATGGAGTTGTTTTGAGTTCGGGAGAAAATGTTATGGCCTCCGGAAGATTGGTAACGAACATAGTTCGATGCATACATGCCCAGAATGACATGTATGTTCCCTGTTTCAACCGAGATATGCGCCCAAAATGATGTCTACGCATGTGCGTAGGTGTTTTTACACCCATAAAGATGTGTATGCACATGTTTTTATAGATAAGCATCTAGAATAATGTTTGTGCATGTGCGTGGTTGTTTTACACCTAGAAAGATGTGCACATGCTTGTTTTGACAGATACGCATCATTTTTGACAGATACACGCCCCTTTAGGACACATACGTGTACCCCCTATAAAACCTACAAAAATCACAAAAATGAAAAATTTCAATAGTCAAATAGGTTAGTTGTTAATCAAAGAAACCTATTTCCAGTTTAGACCCACAAAATATGCATGAACAAGGATGATTTAGCTTACTTAAAAAATGAAATCAAGTGAATAACAAGCTATTTCTCCTAGAAAGCATGAAAGTGAACTTGAAAAGCTTGGAAAAGGCCTCCATTAATGGAGTATGGACTAAGAGTCCCACCGGGCATGCCAAATGTATGCATGAGAAGATTAGTTATGTTAATAAACAAGAAACTAACTAAGTAGTTCCATGATCTAACTAAACCTATCATAAACATCAAGATGAGTGCTAAACAAGATAACTTCTACAATAATGAATTAAACTAAAACACTATCATTTTATCTCTAACTACTATATGATTACTTAAAACATAAATTGAACCTAGTTAAATCTATGAGCAATCAAATTAGATGTGTTGTGTGTGTCAATGGAGGTGAAGAGGTCTCTCTAAAATGGCTACAAGGCCATGTTTAGATACCCTCCTACTAACCTAGCATGAAGGTATGGATGCAAGATGGAGGAGCTTCAACAATGGAGGATAGCAAATATAACATGCCTATATAGCTTAGCTAATGCAAATGAAGTTTAAAGCCAAGATATCCAAATGTGTGAGAGAAGGGCCATTTGAAAGGAAATCCTTAAGCTTGTATTTATAGTTTTTGGTTTGGAAGAGTTTGGAGTTCTTGTGCATGTGGGACTAAAGGATATTCAAAAATAACTTTTAGGATTAGGAGCTAAGTAAACATGCTTTAGGCTTAGTTAAGCTAGGATTTGGCTAGTTAATCTCGATTAACAAGTGATTAGACACTCATTGAGAGTTGGGAGGGGTCTAGTTAATCATTTGTGGCTGATAGATAGCCTAGAAAGCCGGTGGAAGTGATCTAGAGAGGACTAGAGAGGTTTTAAATGGTAAAAAGGAGGAATATCTAGCTAATAAGAGAGATATTAGCCCAATTAGATGATTATGGGAGGAATACATCCGAAAGAGTGTCATGAATGGGCATCCGAGAATGGAGTGAAGAATGGGGAATCAATGAAGTGTCGTTAACCGAGTGTAAGCATATTTTAGGTGTCCACAATTTCCGCTTACCAACATAAAGTGGGGAAAAAGGTAGACAAAACATTATACACTTTATTCATAATTTAGCCATGTCTTATACTACTTTTTAGAAGGTTATCAAGTGTACAAAGTACTAATTAATCCCAAATTTTGGCCATCTTTATTTTATATTTTATTTCGTAATTCTGTGTATTTTCTAGCACTTATCCACCCATTTTGCAATTGTCCCGTCATTCTAGCCCAAAATCAAGGTGCCCCGCTCCCCCACTTTAGGTGCCCTAAGCTATGCACATCCTTTTTTGCTTCTCTTTAGGGCCTTTCTATCCGATTTTCATCTCGTATCCTTTTCTCATTTGGCCTTGTCCAGTTTAATTACGAAATTAATCTTGAGAGCCCTATAAATAAAAAAATTATAAGAACATAATGAGGGTCCTAGGTCATAGCATCACACACTACTATAACTCCATCTAGAGTTGCATCCATTACATCACTTGTATCCACATAATTTCATGCATTAAGGCTAGGAGATATGCATCATAAACACCGCATATGGGGAGTGATTATATTCTATTCCATGCACACATGCTATTTAAATTTTCTATAGTTACTATTGCTCACTACTTCTCAAAGTGCGACTGATGTGAGAACACCTAGGGTATGACATGCACACACACACACACACAATGAAACTACATTTGGGTCCGAAATGTAGTACAACACTTAGTAATAGGTCCACTAGTTTGGCGGATGAGGTTAGTCCAACCTATTCATATCCATATTTTATTTGTCAAGAGTTTGATACTTCTCTTTGCATGGCAAGTCATTTTCCACTCATCCGGTAGATTTAGTTCAAAAAAAAGAAAAGGTTTAGAACCAAATTGTTACCATACCGCTTACATGTTTTAAGCATTTACAAAGTGATCGAGCACCCAAATTATAGGCGAGGGCACCCCAATACACTCTCGATGCCCCAATCACTTCGATATTCATGATCCGCACTACGTAGGGTCCATGAGTGTTGGTATGCACTTCCTGATTTTATTCTCAGACCTGTGACATTGTGTGACCATCTACAACAATCAGCTAAGCCATTTCCCCTACTCTCTTGCACATCTAGGGTTTTATTTTACTTAGCATATTCATTTGCATCTACTTCATGTTATTTATTGCATTTATACAACATTTTAGTCCTCCTAATTAGATTAACTAGGGTTATTATTTCCTTGCACTTAGTCTATTTTAGTTAATCATTCATCTACACTCGAATATCCTCCGGATCACCGATATACCTTTCACATCTTGGGATATTGGGTACGAGGGCACATGTTGGGGAATTCATAGATGCAAGTTTAAGTCTTTTTAATCATCACTTATGTAGATAATGAAATATGTTTAATGTATGCAAATAGTACCATGTAACTTATATGTGTGTAAGTTTCATTATTGTGGTTATATAACCTTGTTCTTTTATTAGTTGATAGCATCATTAGAGTCTACTCCTAAAATTTGACAATCACTAGATATTGGAGTTGTTATGGAAATAGTTTTTGTTGTGCCTCTTATATAGGTGTGATATAGTAATGTAAATTTCATTATGAATTTCTTGTATTAAATAACGTAATTTAGTGTAAATAAGTGACATTAATTAATAATTTAATCTTCTTCATGGTTACCATAGGAGGAGGTGAGAACTCTAGTTCATGCACTTGCTCCCGAGGTTAATGTACTTGAGGTTAATACCCCCGATTTCAATGATGAGAGGATTAAGATGATTATGAGGGATCATGAGATTGTAGTAAGTGTGTATTTTTAAATAATGTCCTTTGATATATTGTGTTTTCTATGTTGATGTGTATATTGTTTGTTATATTAGTACATGGAGATACAATAATTCCTGGAGTGTAGGAGATTGTTGGTGGAAGGTACATCCCACCTATGATATTGGTTCTTAATCTTCTTGGTGGGCTAAGATAACCTGAAATTTTGATGATACCCCATAATGTTTATTTATATGCCTTCATAGCATGTAGTCATAGATTTGTATTTTATTGAGGTATATCATTATACACCCAAATATCTTTGTTTAGATATTTATTTTTTTCAAATATTTTATTCCATCATGGATTTTTAGAATCAATATAATATATGAGACGATAAATTTATTCTTTTAAACATGTATAGTGGATTGTACTTTTTATATGTAGAAGTGGACAACTATGATTCTCTATGTATGGTATGCTAACACATTACTAATTTTTATTTTTATTTTTATTTTTTTAACATGGGTATTAAAATATATAAAATTAACATACAATATTCCATTATTATATTCATTTAATGTGACCAATTATAATCATCTAATACCAACACCAATGTCATCCACTTCTTGGAATCTCAATATCATTCTTAGAACACTATGTAGAGGTGGTTTATTGAAAGAGGTTTCATACATTCTCCTTACTAAACAAAACCCCCTATAAACTAAAACACATAATTTCACCTACTATATAACTACATTTCTAATAAAGAGCATAAATCAAAGTGAAATTAATTTTTCCAAACATAAACTATTACAAGATACTATTATACACATGTATGAAAAGCATGGATGTTTAGTGGATGATCACTAAGTGTTTGACAAAATTACTGAAAATCAAATGTTTGACCAAATGATTAAACATGTATATTGGAAACTAACAACAAGATTATGTTGATATTGGTGTTCATACGTATCTTTATAGTTCGCGTTATGGTATAGGATAGGAGTATGTTGATAAAGGTTGTTGTAAAGAACCACCAATAGATGATATATCCATTATCTCCAAGAGTTGGATTAACTGTAAGCCATTCTCTCACACACCAAGAAAACACATCCATGTAATATCCAAAGTTTTAATTAGCATTTTGATGATAAATTTTAGATTTTCCTTGAGATATCTAGCATGACTAAAAATGTATACCACAAAGATAAAATGAAAATTTTTCAACAAATTTCCATTGAAGTTCTTTCCACTAAATGTAAATGGTTTTGCATCATGTACAATATTTGGATTAATTGTAATTCCTTCTCTCACACACCAAGAAAACATATCCATGCAACAAACACACATTTAAGTGTATTTTTGATGATAAAGTTTAGGGTTTCCTCAAGGTAGCCAACACATATCAATCAATTGAATTTTAAATGTTATTAAATCATTTATAACCTTCATCTACTAAACTAACATGGTTTCTTCTTAATAAAAATATTATAAATCAACAACAAGAACATATTCTTAATTTCACCACCTATATTTTATGATTATTATCCGTTAACACGTATCTTATAAACCAATAAAAAGAACCCATTATAATTTCACCTTATCTATTGTATAAAAAAATGTTTATACTTAGTGTAGATCGGGATGTTTTAACACTTAAGATAAATTTTCATTTTGATGTATTTGGGAAGGATTTTGCACCATTTTTTCACTATGACTGCAAGAAAACTAGAGATAGAAGGGGAATTTGGGAGATTTTTTCATAGATTGAATAGGTGCCCAATTATAGGTCCATATGATACACTCCCAAGTGATAAAAGCTATGATAAATCACCCATCAAAGCTTGGTTACTTTTCACTATCAAGGCGCTTAAGATACGTCATTAGAATAATGTATTCGGGAAGGAATGGGATGGATAGGGATAAAAATTGTGCATCTAATAGCATCTACTAGCCCACTTGGACATGTGGGCACCACAATTTGGTGCCACGAGGTAATAATTGTAAAATATCTCCTAAAATCCTTATATTAATGTAAATTAATTTTTTTTACACTATTTCATTTGTTATGACCGTGAGAAAACTAGTGGGAGAAGAGATAAATTGGTAAATGTGTTTGTAGATTGTCTAAATTCATAGCTATAATTTTATACGATACATTCCCAAGTGTCATGGGTTGTGAGAAATCACGTTTGGATTTTTTTTTCTCTCAGGTTGCTTAAGGGATGTCTCCTAACCAATGTACCTAGGAAGAATACAACTGTTAGGTAGTGAAACAATACCTCTTATAGTGTGTACTAGCTAACTTTGTCATGGGGACACCAGGGGATTATTGTAAAATATATCCATCGACACACTAACACAAGAAAATTGAAGGGTTTTGCATCATTTTGTTTGTTGTGACTACAAGAAAATGGGCGATCGATGGGAGAATTAGGGATATGTTTTTTCAAATGGAAAATACTCCTATTTTAAGGTTCATATGATACATTCACTAGTAGAATAAGGTGTAAGAAATATTCTATCAAATTTTGGCTACTTTTTCACTCTTAGGGTTCTTAATAGACATCACATGACTCGATGTATCTGGAAACAATTAGATGGTGGGGAGAAAAATGACACCTATGATAGTGTTTACTATACCACCTAGACATGTGGAGATTGTCATTTTAGTGCCACGAGGTGTCAATGAAAACTATCACCCTCAAACCCTTACATTGATGCAAATTCAAGGTTTTGTACCATTTCCTTCATTGCATTTAAAAACAGTGTGAGATGGGAGAAACTAGGAGAGATTTTCATATATAGACCAAAATTCTAGTTTTAAGTTTAGATGAGATATTCCTAGTCATGCATGGGTTGTGATAGTTCACCAATTAAATATTGGCTCATTTTTCAGCTTTAGGGTGATTAAGACACATCATTGAATTGATGTAGTTAGGAAGGACCCATAAAATTGTGTAATGAAATAATTCCTTAGTTAGTGTCTACCATCCCACCTAGATATGTGGGCACCTTAGGCTCAATTCCACGAGGTTCTAATTGCAAAATATCATCATCGTAACCCTTAAAATGACACAAATTGAATTATTTTCATTGTTTTGTTCATTGTGACTTTGATAAAATGGGAGGGAGATGGGATAAAATGAGAGATATTTTTTAGATGGAATAGATTCCCGTCATAGGTTTATATGAGATTTTCATAAGTTATAAGAAATAATCTTTGAATTTTTTTCTAATTTTCACTCTCATGGTGCTTATGAGACATCAACATACCGATGTAGCTAGAAAGGACCATGATTTATGGAAAAAATGACACTTATGATAATAACTACCAGCCCATGTAGCATGTGGTCACTTTTATTTCAATACCACGAGGTGTTTATTACAAAATATCACCCCGAACACCCTTACACTAATAAAAATGAATGTTTTTGCATCGTTACATTTGTTGTGATGACAAAACATGGGTAGGAGATGGGAGAAACTAGGATATTTTTTCAGAGACAAACCATATTTTCAATCGTAGGTTTAGATGAGACATTCCTAGGTGCCACAAGTTATAAGAAATTATATCTCAAAGTTTTGATTTTTTTTCTCTCGGATGCTTATGAGACATCACCAAACTAATGTTCTTGAGAAGTACTATGATGTTTGGGATGCCAAATGACACCTTTGACAACATGTCCCTCCTCTCTCTCTCTCTCTCTACCTTCAAAGTGTGCTAACTTAACCAATGGGAGAATGTTTCATATTTATATAGTGCAAAGTGAGTGTGTTAGTGATTACAAAGTGAATAGGTGGCCAAACTCTTAAATAATATAGCATATATGATTTCAATCATGCCTTTATATTATATATAGACAAATATTATGTAGGAATTCCTAAATAAATGGATTAAAACCAAAGGTTCTAAAGTAAAGGATTCAAATGATCATTTTGTAAAATATGTTAAAGATTATCTTCGCTTCAAAAAATATAAATTCTTTATTAACGACATCAACTATGTGAATTTGGAATCTTGTTTGCTACCATTGATCTACACTAATAGAATTACTAGGTATATAAAAAAGGAAAAAGCTACTCAAACATGCAAATATTAATGATTCAACAATATATTTACAAACTATAAAACATACGAACCCTTGTACTAATTCAATCCAATGAACCATATAAGTCTGATCTAGTATTTCCCGTGTCAAGTATTGCTTCATGGTCATAATCAAGAACTTTCCAAAATTTCTTATTACATGTTCTACCCCCATATATTCAATCAATTGAATATTAAATGCAACAACAAGGTGAGAATAATGAATAATATTTCGTGAGTATCAAATTCCTTGAATAGCCACACATTGGATTTTTTCATTGGGCATCTTCTAATCCATGTTCTAGTAACAACCACCGACCCCATAAGATACTCTAGGACTTCCATCTATGAAAGGGGCTATCAATTTCTTATTTTTCTCAACACAATGACACAAATAATAATTTTTCCTTATTATTTTCTTCTATAAAAACTACATAAACATGACTTGCATCACATTTTAAAATTAAGTTAATTTCAATAAATGATTCATAAATACTAAATAATGAGATAAAATATTTATTTTAGCTAAACAATGCATCTATAATACCTAGTTTCAGTAGATCTGATATATGGTCAAATTAAATTGATTATTTGATCACCATGAGTTGTAGAGCTTGTGGAGATCGATACATCTCAATTAGATTTAAAGGTTTATAACACCATTCATCTACCCACTTTGTTGAATCACACTAATCCCAAACAAAATATATACAAGAAGAACAAAAGTAAGTCATCTACCTCATATGAATATTCCATGAACCTGCATTTAAACTTCTAAAAGAGTACAACTGATTAAATCAAACTAGTGTAACGCAATATTATTATAGTACAAATTTACATTCTCCTAACAACTAAAAAAATATATATGAACTATAGAATTTCCATAATTACTTAGAAACATTATTGAGTTACACCATTCCATGATGGATGTTGCATCAGTCAACTTTGCACTATCTTTGTACTTCAACCCTTCTCATGTTATGAATATGTTAACACATGTTTTTAATACCAACATGCTCCCTTTTTCCATGTCTTACTGTAGTAAAATTCCAAATACGTTGAATACCACTCATCCTATGTATACTTATCAACCAATAGAACATCTAATAAATTATTGAATTATGATGTATAATTATTTGACCATATGATGTGTTGACCAAATATGATGTTTTTGTTACTCAAATTACCATAGAAGATCTCAAAGAAACCTTACACAAACTTTTTAGAATGTGTAATCATCACTAATATAAAAATTATACTCCCTCAAGATATTTCATTCTTCCTCTCTAATGTCAAGAGCATGAGTGAATTTTATATTCACAAATATGGAAACCAAAATAGATTTGTAGTACTATGATTGGACTTCATTATTTGGTTTTAGTGTATAGTTCTATGCAAAATCAACAACTAACACAATGATACCAAGAGGAAATGTGTCCTTGCATAACCTAAATTTCTTGTCTAATAATCAAGCTCTATGTGTATGTCTTTAACATTCATATATTATCTTCTCTCAAAATATAGTCATAAAATATGATAGACTTATTTCTTTACTCACTAATTGACACCTCTCGGCCTCTTTTCTATCTTTTGAAGTGTATGCCATGAATTCTATTTCCCAAAATGAATTAGTTCATTTCCAATTTCATGTGTATCTTCTATGTGTATAAAATATTGTAAACATTGCAAACAATCACAACTTTCAAAAGTTTAGTTCAAACATGATTTCTTATTAAAAAATATTGTTCTCTTGTAAAAAATTGAGATGAAATATATTTCTAATTCGGGTGAAATATTTATCATACACTCCCAAAAAAATATTCTTAGTAATAAAAGTAATAAACTTTATGTTAGAAGACATCATAATGCATAACAATTTCAATATGAACCCTACAACAACATGTAGTCTGCGAGTGATTTATTTTAACACAAACATGTATGGCCATTTTAAAATAAATTTGACTAATTTATATTTCGGGATAAGTCTGTTTACACATATTATGATATTGTGTTCGTGTCATATGTAAAAACATTTAGGATATGATTCATGACTTCAAAAACCTATTCTTCTTTGTAAAATATATTTTTCATACGTGAAACCTTTGTATTAGTTTTCCAAAATTCTTTAATATTCGATTTTGACTCTTCAACTATATATTTGTATTTCTATGGGATTCTAAAAGGAATGATAAGAATATTTTTCCAAGTCTGCGATCTCATATGATAATAACACACCACATTAGATTTTCAAAATGTAAGATTTAAAACACCATATATGGAAATCCATTATAATCCATAATGCTCAATACATTACAATACAATGACTTGAATTACTCAATAAGAAAGATATATATATATATATATATATATATATATGAGGAGGGAAGTGTAACTAGTACCTACATCCGTGGTGAAGAACTCCCACTAATCGATACTAGTAGTTAAGTTAACTCCACAATACTAGTAAGCTAACTCCATAATACTAGTAAGCTAACCCCACATAACTGAAAAGCTAACTCA
This sequence comes from Taxus wallichiana var. yunnanensis, assembly GCA_018340775.1. Taxonomy (NCBI): domain Eukaryota; kingdom Viridiplantae; phylum Streptophyta; class Pinopsida; order Cupressales; family Taxaceae; genus Taxus; species Taxus wallichiana. The sequence goes on from CM031233.1 coordinate 8,805,807, forward strand.
ACACAACTAGTAAGCTCACTCCACACAACAAGTACACATAAGGAAGCTAACCGAAAAGTGTAGGGCGGACACAAGTGTAAGAATTATCCTAATAAATAAATAAAAGGATAAATAATAACCTACACTCACATTTCCTCTCGTAAGCATAGCTTAGGTAGATGAAAAGAAGGTGGGTCCCAAACCAAGGCCTCGATGAGGTACCCACATACAAAAATTGGGAAAATTGGACACAAGAAGGTACCCAAAATCAATAATAAAAAAGTAGAGAGAAAATCCAACCGTAAGATATCCTAAGAATTTGATTAAAAACTCGTACAATGCTAAAGAAGTTTAGTACACACACAATATGGTTTGAATCCACCGCTCGATCACGTAACTAAAAAAAAACTAACACTGGGCTTCACTAGAATAGCTCCATGCAAGGAGACTATCAATGGAGTGATGTCGAAAGTGCAAAAAAACACCAAACATAATTTGATCAATTGCTATAAATAGGTGTTCCACAATCCAAGAACAACCAAGACAAAAAGGAAAGGACACAAGATCCAAATAAATAGGAGTGCCACGATCCAAGAAAATCCAAGGTAATAAGGAAAGGAAAAAAATATGAAGAAGCAAAATCAACTACTACAAATAGATGTGTCACGATCCAAGAACAATAACCAAGGAAACAAGGCAAGGATGTGAGATCTAAATAAATAGGAATGTTAGGATCTAAGAAAAGCCAAGGTAGACCAAACATAAGACAATATGAAGGTCATTTAGACGTAAAATTTAAGCTCATACGTTCCAAGAAAATTTAACTGTGTTAAAATTGACGGTCAAATGACTATCACGATAGACCAAAAAATAAGCCATTATGACAGTCATTTAGACGTCAAATTTAAGCTAGCCGGATTTTTGTCTACATTATTTTTTTCAGAAATTTGAAGTTATGCATTCTTAGGGGTCTCTTCTTCACTTCTATATGGTCGGAAATATTTTTTATATAAATCTGGGGTATAATGCAGAGCCCTTTATAATGTGGGTTATTATTTTGATCATGAGAGGTTAATTAGTATGCATTATAATGACAGAATTAGTTATGATCAAATAGTTTCTTTAGATCTATAAAATTTAGATCTAATTCTATTAAAAGTGTTGTTTTTATTATCAATAAATATGTATCTAACTATGTGGTACATTGTATATTATAATGGGGTGTGTTTTATAGGTTTAGGAAAATAATGACGTCCAACTATTTATGTCTTGACAAAACCCAGATCTGAATGAAACCAACTACAACATTTGGGTCAAAATAGAATTTATGGCGAGGAAACTCTAGACAATTGTTTTTGGATATGAGGTTGCTCCCACCGGTCGTCAAGCAAATGTAGATAACATGAATATATTCTTCAATGAATGTAAGAGGTTCTTTCTATGATTCTAATGTGAATGATGAGTACCTTCTACACATTGGTAATATTGAACATCCGAAAGAGGTATGGACACAACTAGAATCCATGCATGAAGGATACTTGGTATATCAAGGGTAGTAATGAGAATATAATAATGAAGGTATTCAAAGAAATGACCTATATATTTTTGATGATTTCTCTTCTGCATCTTATTTTATATCTCAGAGTTTGAATAATTCAAAACTATGGCATGAAAGGTTAGGACATGTTAATTATCGAAGCTTATATGAAATGTATAGATATAATCTAGTGAAAGGTTTACATGTGTTGTCTTCTTCTCTTGAATTTACTTCATTAAATTTTTCTAAATGATGGTTTTGATTTTGATTTAGTAAATGGTCATGATGATGTTTTGATGTTATAGATGTTTTTAAATTCTTATCTTCCTAGATAAGAAATTAAATTAGGCTCAATCTATGTTAGAAAATTTCAAATCCTATTAACCTTAGGAAAATGACTAGAAGCCATCATATGTACCATGCATTAATTACCTTGTATGAACCTAAGCCATGAAGTATTATAGGGTCTAGGTGGATATACAAAGTAAAATATAATGTTGATGGTAGTATTAACAAACATAAAGCTAGACTTATTGCTAGAGGTTTCACTCAGAAACTTGGTATTGATTATGTTGAGACATTTCCCATGTAGCTAAAATGAGTACTGTTAGGGCCTTATTTGCAATTACCACTCAATTTGGGTGGGAAATCCACCAAATGGATAAGAAAAATACTTTTTTGAATTACGATTTAAAAGAAGAACTTTACATGTTTCAACCTAAAGGATTTGAAGAAACTGGTAAAGAAAACTATGTTTGTAAGTTGAGAAATCCTTGTATGGTTTAAAACAAGCTCTTAGAGTTTGGTATGTGAAAATTGTTTCCTTCTTTAAATTGTTAGGTTTATTAATTGTTCTTCTAACAATGATATATTCATTAAGCAATAAGGCTCGCATATTATCATTATATGTATATATGTTGATGATTTGCTTATGTTTAGTGACAATTATGATTTAATTCATAGGATTAAAGAGAAATTAAAGTAGTACTTTGAAATGAATGAGTTAGGTCTCTCACATCATGTTATTTGTATGATTGTATTTCATTCTATTTTTATTTTTCAAAACACAATATGCAACCATTGTATTGAAAAAGTTTATTATGATTGATTGTAAACCATTTTCTACTTCAATGGAAGTTGGAATAAATATTGATCTTAAATCTACATATGAAAAAGGTTGATCTTATTTTATATACAATATTAGTTGATAGTTTGATTTATCTAACTATAACTAGATCAAATATTTCCTATAAAATAGGAATTACTTCAAGGTTTATGTAGGAACCTTTTTTAGAGATCATTGAAATCTTGCAAAAATAATTTTTAGATATTTGAAAGGAACAATCAATTATGGGTTGCATTATACTAAGAATGAAAATGCTATCTTATATGGATTTTGTGATTCTAACCATACTTGATGTTGTGTTATAAAATATATTGGATATGTGTTCAAGTTTTTTGGTGTAGGAACCATTACTTGGAACAACAAATACAATCATCAGTCTTCATTTCTTCTACTAAGGTAGAGAAGTACAATAAAAGAAGTAAAGAAGTCATGTGGTCAACAACATTGTTGGTAGAGATACATGAGGAAGCTAAAGGAAGTATTTCTCTTCTATGTGGTGGTCAGAGTTGTATTACTCTTGATTAAGAATCTAGTTCAACATCAAGAGGATGAAGAATATTGAGATACATATACACTTCACCCGTGAGAAGGTGCAAAGTGATGAGATAAATCTCAAGTTCATGTTGAATGAAGAGCATGTTGCTGATATCTTCACAAAGTCCTTGAGTGCTACAAAGTTTTGTCACTTTCATGAAAAGCTTGGATTGTCAAGTTTCCATTGAGGGGGAGTGTGCATGACAATGTCACCTCCTAATGGAACTTGATTTTTGTAAAAATACCTTTAGGAATTTGTAAAATACCTTTGGGCAAGTGTTAAAAATACCTTCGAGCAAGTGTAAAAAGACCTTCTGGGCATGTATACCTCCTCGGTTTATTTTTTAGAAAGAAGTGTAAAAAGATCTTAAAGGTGGTATTCAGTAAACTCTTTAGTGCTATTGATTTTATTGGTAAACATCCAGTACAAGCATATTGTTAAGGATGTCCTTAGTTGTAAAAGGTTCCTATATGCTTGGGTTTAATAACCTTTTATGAGAACCTATGAGAACATGTAAAACTCACAAATCATACTTATCCACTGATCATGGGATGATATTTGGGATTTCAAATCCTTTTGTACCAAAAATTAAATTGAGTATGATGAAGGTGTTATAATTTCTTCAACTAATATGCTAGCCTAAAACCTTTATGGTTTAAGGATTGTAAATCTTGTAGTGTACCACGGTAGGTAATCTATTGGCATATGTTATGTTATCCCACTTAACATTAAGGGGGAGTGTTGGAACATAATGATTAAGTGGTCTGGCTAACCCTTAATGTATATGGGTCCATCACTAATATATAGGTTAATATTTAATAATATGAAATATTTATATTTCTATTATTAAATATGCTAACCTAGGTATATACTTTAGGTTAAATATTTAATATCATGAAATGATTATATTTCTAATATTAAATATTATAAACCTAGGTGTATGTGTCAACCATTTTAGGTTGAAAAGGTGGGTTAGAGACATACCCATCACCTTATATAAAAAGGACTTTAGGTCCTCATTTGATATATTCGAAATATATCAAAGGTGTGCAAATCAAGTGATTTGGTTTTACCCTTGGTAAATAGGGTTTTAAAGGAGGAGGTGATCTTACTGGATGTAAAATAAGTTCTCTGAAAGTAAAAATTTATTTTCAAAGTGGTATTTTAACCTATTGAGGTTTTCCACTATAAATAATGTGTCACCATTATTTATTTATTTTAAGTATTTATTTATTTACTTATGTTATTATGTAATATTTATTTAAATATTTATTGTAACATTATGTAATATGTAAGTTGATAAATCATATTTATTAGAATCCTCAAAAGTGGACAAGAATCCTAAAGAAAAGCCCTAAGCAAAACGCGTACGCATTTTGAACCTCATGCGTCTCGTTTTAATTTGTTTGGCATGGGAATCACTAAAGCATAACGCGTACGTGTTTAAAAAACCCTAAAATGTGTACGCATTTAAACTAGTCAAAATGCATAAATTATTTAAAATTCAAAACACATACGTGTTTTGTGTATGACCATGCATATGTAAACCATATCCCTATACTTACAAAAATAAATGTATAAGTATAATAAATCTTATACTTTAAATTTATTTTAGTAAATATAAGAAATTAGGGTCACTTTGCACCTTATGGAAGTGGTCTCGTAGCTCCAACAATTATAATCTAGAAGATAGTTTTTCAAAATCTAATCTGGTCGTTAATTCATTCTTCCTATTTTACTCATTTTCAAGATTTCAAAGAAGGACAACCTACAACTTTGGGGCATATATATTGTAGTGGTCTTTGTTTTCAAAAATCATATAGTCATTTTTTAGGTTTTTTGACCTTCTAAAATGGATTTTGGCCCTACCACTACTTGAATTGGTACTAATTTTTAAATTTGGTCCATAATTCACTTTAGTGACCATGAATTAACTCTATGATGTTTGTCTACTTCTTCTAAAAAGAGATCCTCACTTTGTAGATAGAGGATTGTTCCTGAATGAGATTCTGTCCTATGGCCAAAATGAGGTGATTGTAATGTGCCTTCTCCTTAAGGTGTGATAACACTACTAGGTGTTGAATGAGTGTTACAAATAGTACCAAGTGAATTACATTAAGTGAACTTAGATGATTGCTCATTCTTAGAAACATGGTGCTCCATATAAAGATCATCCCCTCACCTTTCCTAGCTCTAAAGCATCCTCTCATGGAATCAAATTCATGATTCTCATACATTCTTTTGCTCATATGTCTCTTATGGAGACAAACAATGCCTTAATACTTCACAAATAATGGTCCTTGATAACTCGGTGACATGACTAACTCATTTTAGCTTGTTCTAAAAATGTGTTCAATTAACTACAAAATGGCCAAAAATGCCTTTTTAGGCCTTCAAAGGAAGTAGTCTCTCATAAAAACTAAATGAGTTGATGATCACCTTAAACACTATTCCCTACACATTGAAACACGCTGAATGATCTTTTTAGGAATTTCCTTTGGGTGAGGGTTTATGATTTAGGGTTTAGAGTTTAGGTCTCAAGGTTTAGGGTTTAAGGCTAAGGGTTTAGGACTCAAGGTTTAGAGTTTAGGGTTTAAATTTAGTGTTTAAGGCTCATAGTTTAGATTTTAGGGTTTAGGTTTAGGGATCAATATTAGGGTTCATGATTTAGGGTTTATTTAAATTAAGGTTTATGGTTTAGGGTTTAGGGTTTAAGGCTCAAGGTTCAAGGTTTAGGGTTTAGGGGTCAAGGTTGAGGGATTAGTGTTTAGGGGTCAAGGTTGAGGGTTTAGGGTTAAGGGTTTAGGGTTTAGGGTTTAGTCTGAGGTTCAGGGGTTTAGTTTTTAGGGTTTTTTAGTTGGTCATGGTTTTATGTTTGAGGGTTCAAAGTTTAGGGTTTTGTTTAGGGATTATGGCTTAGGGCTTAGGGTTTAGAGTTTAGGGATTTTTTATGGTTTAGGGTTTAGGTTTTAGGGTTTAAGTAGATTTAGGATTTAGGGCTTAGAGTTTAGGGTTTAGGGCTTAGGGTTTATGGTATAGGGTTTAGGGTTTAGGGTTTAAGGTTTAAGGTTGAGGATTTAGGGTTTATGGTTTAGGGTTTAGGAGTTAGGGTTTAAGGTTTAGGGTTGAGGATTTAGGTTTTACTGGTTCGGGGTTTAGGAGTTAGGGTTTAAGGTTTAAAGGCCATGGTTCATGGTTTAGGGTTTCATTTAGGGTTTAGGGATCGTTATTTGAGTACGAAGACAGGGTTCAGTGGTCGAGAGTTGAGGGTTCAAGGTTTAGGGCTAAAGGTTTAGTTTTTAGGGTTTAGGGTTAAGGGTTTATGTTTAAGGGGAAGGTTTTAGGGTTTTGGGTTCAGGGCCTAGGGTTTTAATTTTTAGGGTTTAGGGTTTAGTTTGTCAAGGTTTAGGTTTTAGGTTTTAGGGTTTAGGAAAATAGGGCTTAGAGAAAGTTTAGGGTTTATGGCTTAGGTTTTAATGGTATAGGGTTTAGGGTTTAGGGCTCTGGGTTTAAGATTTAGGGTTGAGGATTTAGGGTTTAAGAGTTAGGGTTTAAGGTTTAAAGGTCGGGGTTCATGGTTAAGGGAAAAGGGTTTAGGGTTTAAGGTTTAAGGCTTTAGGTTTATATTAGGTTTTAGGGTTAAGGGTTTAGGTCATAGAGTTCGTGGTTTAGGGTTTAGTCTTTATGGCTTATGGCTTAGGGTTTAGGGCTTAGGGTGTAGGGTTTAGGGTTTAGGGACCTTTAGGAATTAACATTTATGGCTTAAGGTTTACGATTTACGGTTTAGGGCTCGAGGAATAATTTAGGATTTAGTGGTTTATGTGAATATTTAGGTTTTAGGTTATTTTAAGGTTAACGACTCAGGGTTTGGCATTCAAAGTTACGGGTTTAAGGTTTAGGGTTAGAGATCGGGCTCTATTATGGGGTTTAGGGCTCAAGGATTAGGGCTGTAGGGTTCAAGGCTTAAGGTTTAGGGTTTATGGTTTAGGTATTAGGGTTTAGGGTTCATGGTTTAACACTTTAAGGTTTAGGGTTCAAATTATCTTTTAAGGTTTAAGGGGGGTTAGAGCTCGACATCCTCTAGATTTAGTATTTAGGTTTAGGGCTTAGGGATCGTGGTTTAGGGTCTAGGTCAAGGGTTTTGGGGTTGGGTTTAGGTTTAGGATTTATTATTTTGGTTTTAGGTTTTATGGTTTATAGTTTATGGTTTAGGTCTCATGGAGGGTTAAGGGTTTAGGTCATGAGTTTTAGGGTTCATCGAATTTTAGGCGTAAAATTCAAAGAGAGTCATAAAAATTTGATGTTTTTCATCTGTTGATATTTTGAAGGAGGGAGATGTCATATTCCTGATTTTCTAACCCTTCTAAAGACCCCAGTAGTCCTCAATCCTTAGATGTATAGGAACACTATTACTTGGCTTCCATTTATAATGATAGAGATATTTGAAAATTCATGTGTATGACCTCTAAATCTATATGAATTTCAAGTTGCTTGGAAATCACATCACACCCTTCACTAGGATTGATGATACCCCTTATCTTTTTGTTGTAGGGGATTTTGAAAACATCCATGGGTTTATCATATAAGGAATTATCAATGAATGGAAAGGTCACTAAGTTATAGGCTAGGTAACTCCCATTTAGAACTAAACAAGAAAGTTTTACTAGGTTTGATAACCCCTAGTGTTCTTAGCCATTCCCTATTTCTATGCTTATTTTGAACACTTTAGGAAGTTCTCACAAATTTACTATCCATTCCAAAAGAGAACACTTTAACTTTATCTTTCTCCTAGGAGAGGATACTACAAAATTCAATTATGATCCTACACCTATACATTGATATATTACATATGTTTCTTTTATTTCCTTTAAGATTAATTTTTTTGTTGTGATGGTTATTTTTCTACCACTTCTAATGGGTCATCCTGATTGCATAATACCTTTGTTAGGAAATAAGAGATAAAATATGCAGAATAATCCCTTAAGAGATGTGTAAAATCGCAACAAAGAGAAACTAATATGCGAAAATATTACAGATCTCAAATAAAAGTGTAGAATAAAATAACACAACACAAGAGACAATATTTAACGTGGTTCACCCAATTTGGGCTACGTCCACCAAGAATCACTTGCTTAGATTTTATTACAAGCCTCCACTCTCTCAATACAATACCTAGATCTGTTTGGAGCTATGCTCAACAAACTCTACATAATTCACACCCGAATTCAAATGCACATCTGCAATACATTTGCTCATTATCTATCATATGCATAAGACCATATAAATAGGGAATGCTTAAGTAGTTTGATACAAAACCGTGGGTATCAAAACCATGGGCAAAAAACCATCGAAAACCATGGGCCCAAAAATATAAAAAAAATCACATTACCCATTACCCCATAAAATACTGAGTGTAACACATAGTGTAAAGTGTACCACACTTTCTAACATGAAAACAAGCTCCACAAACATAACAATCTCCCACTGAGACTAGTTTCCACCGAGAAAGCTTCTCAACCCTTCACTAGTCATCCATGAAGACCAACCAAAGTTGAACATAGCTTTAGTTTATCCCTTGTGACCACCTTGGTCATCATGTCTGCAGGATTCTGACTGGTATGAATCTTCTCCAACTTCAACTTATCTTCCTCCAAAGTTGTCCTAATGAAGTGATATCTCAACTATATATGCTTTGTCCTAGAGTGGAAAGTAGAGTTCTTAGCTAGGTGTATAGCACTTTGACTATCACTATGTAACTTTCATTCCTCCTTGCTTATGCCCCAACTCCTCAAGCAATTTTTGTAACCAAATCATCTCTTTTCTTGCCTCTGTGGAAGTAACATACTCACCTCCATGGTTGATAAAGCCACCAACTTCGTAGTCATGAAATCCAGTCTTCACCGTTGTCCCACCTATAGTGTAAATATAACTCTATCATGTGCTCCTCCCGCTGTTGTCAACATCTCCATCCATATCTGAATCTACATAACCACGTAAAAGTGGTTTCGATCCATCGTAGCACAAAACTATCCCCATGGTCCCTCTCAAATACCGAAGGATCCACTTTACTTGCCACCGCTCTTTACCTGGATCACTCATAAATCTACTCACAACTCCCACTGCATGGGCAATATCAGGCCTAGTGCACACCATAGCATACATCAAACTGCCAACCGCTGATGAGTAAGGTACCTTGGACATTTGGTTTCTTTCCTACTCTATCTTGGGACACTGCTCCTTTGATAACTTAAAATGGCTTGCCAAAGGAGTCCCAACCGGTTTAGCATCCTGCATGTTAAACCTATCCAATACCTTCTTAATGTACTCTTCCTGAGATAAAGTCAGCTTTCATTCCTTCCTATCCCAAGTTATCCTCATACCAAGGATTTGTCTGGCTACCCCCAAATCCTTCATATCAAAGGATTCACTTAGTTGTTTCTTGAGTACTTTTATTTCCTGCATGTTTTTACCTGCAACCAACATGTCATCAACATACAAACACAGGATAATATAACTTCCATCCTCAAATTTCTTTGTATACACGTAATGGTCAAAATGACATCTAATATAACCTTGCTCCATCATGAAGCTATCAAACTTCTTATACCATTGACGTGGAGCTTGTTTCAAGCCATACAAGCTCTTCTTCAGTTTGCACACCATCTCCTCTTTACCTTTGACTTCATATCCTTCTGGTTGCTGCATATATAGCTCCTCCTCCAAATCACCATGGAGAAATGCATTCTTTACATCTAACTATTCTAAGTGCAAGTCTTCTCGCTACACTATTCCAAGAATAGTTCTAATAGAAGTCATTTTTACTACAGGAGAAAAAAATCTCATCAAAATCTATACCTTTTTTCATGTGCAAACCCTTGACCACCAACCGGCCTTATATCTTTTCTTTCCTCCTTCTTCCTCTTTAACTCTCGTACACCCACTTGTTCTCGCAATGCTCTTTTTCCTTCCTAGCTTCACCAAATCCCAAGTCCGGTTCTCCATGAGAGACTTATGCTCCTCATCCATGGCTTGCTCCCACTTCTTCCCAAAATCTACCTGCATTGCTTCATCAAAGCTCTCCGCTCTCCACTATCAAAGTGAGTAATAAATAATAAAGAGAAGGAGAAAAATGTTCAAGTTCTCTTCTTACCCTAGAAGACCTCCTCAATATAGGAGTTTGGGGTTCCTATTGAGGGGTTCCTAAACTGATTCATGTGTCACTTTCCCATCCGGAAGATCCTCTACCACTGCATATTCTTTCTTGGATTCTTCCCTATTTTCCTACAATTGCTGCTTATACATGACTTTCTCATTAAAGACCACATCCCTAGATCAAATGATTTTCTTTTCCTTAATACTCCAACATTTATATCCAAAGTCATCACCACCATAACCAATGAAAGTACATTTTTTGATTTAGCCTCTAGCTTGGTCCTATCATCCTTGTCTATATGAACAAACACCTCACATCCAAAGACTCTAAGAAATGAATAATCAACTTTCTTACCATACCAAGCCTCCTCAGGTATGCCTCCATCCAAGGCACTTGAGGGTCTCTGTTTATCAAGTACACAATCTGTGCTCACCGCTTCTGCCCAAAAAGAAAGAGGCAGTCCTACATGTAACCTCATGCTCCTAGCACGTTCCATTATTGTTCTGTTCATCCTTTCTGATACCCCATTCTGTTGCGAGTTCTTGGAACCGTCTTTTTCCTCATGGATTCCATTCTTAGAACAATAATCATCAAATTCATTGTTGTAATACTCCCTCCATTATCTAACCTGAGACATTTTAGCTTAAGACCTGTTTCATTCTCTACCAAGGCTTTCCATTTAACAAAAGTGTCAAATACATCAAATTTGTTTCTAATACGATAAACCCAAACTTTCCTTATTGCATCATCAATAAAACTAACATAATAACTTGAACCCCTAAGAGATGATACATGAGTTGGCCCCCACACATCAAAATGCACCAGCTCTAACTTACTCTCTTTCTTTGTAGGTCCAACCTTGAGAAACCTTACTCGCTTCTGTTTCCCATATATGCAGTTCTCATAAAACTCCAAACCTATTTTTGTATATCCAGGAAAATTCTTCTTTATGATGTCCATGCCCTTATGGCTCATATGACCAAGCCTATAGTGCCATAATGTTGTATCTACATCTGAAGCCACAAGATTACAATCATTAGTACTATTAGTGGATAAATACAAGGTTCCAACCTTCTTACCTCTTACCACCACAAGAGCACCCTTGGTAACCTTCCAAGAGTCAGCTGTAAATATCACAGTATAACCATCACTTCCCAATTGCCCCGCCGATATCAAATTTCTCCTTAATGTAGGCACATGTCTGACATCCTTCAATAGCCATGTATTCCCATTCTACATCTTAACCTGAATAGAACCTTTTCCAACTATATTGCAAGGCTCATCATCACCAAGAAAAAAATGCCCAAAATCCCCTTGAACATAATCAACAAAATAATGCCTATGTGGAGTAGCATGAAAAGAAGCCCCTGAATCTAAAACCCAAGATTCAATAATATTATGCAAAGAAAGAATCAAAGCATCCTGACATACATTACCCGATGCCACATTTTCCTCCTTGTTTTCTTCCTGTTATTTCTTCTTATCTTGAAGCTCCCAACAAATCCTTTCTTTCCATGCCCGACTTTCCACAGTTCCAACATACAATCTTGCTCTTGGATTTTGACCTTGCCCGATCTTTCGATTTTCCATGGTTTCCTCTATTCTTCTATCTCCCTCTAGTTTCCACTGTCAAAGCATTCCCTAAAGTAGAAGATTCCCAAAGATTTTTCTTCACATTTCCTCACTTAGAATCACCCCTACAACATCCTCAAACTTCAACTTCGAGTTAGTTGGAACCGAGTTGCTTACCGCCATTACCAGGCTATTCCAACTTTTAGGTAAAGAACACATAATTAATAAAGCCCTAACTTCTTCATCAAATTCTATTGTAACCAAAGCTAGCATATTCACAACCATATTGAAATCATTTAAATGATCTGCTACTAAAATATTCTCAGACATCTTCATATTAAACAATTTTTTCATTAAAAATATCTTGTTAGAGGCAGAGGGTTTTTCATACAACTTCCCTAATGCATCCATTAGATATTTTGTCATCTTTTCCTTTGAAACATTAAATAATACCGAAGATGCAAGACACAACCGGATCATTCCAAGTGCCTTCCGATCCAACAAATCCCATTCCACATCTTTCATACTCGAGGGTTTGTTCACCTTCTCAGACAATGGAGTATAAAGATCCTTCTGATAAAGGTAATCTTCCATCTGCATCTTCCAAAGACTAAAATTCTACCCGTTGAATTTATCAACCCTAGATCTTCCATCATCTGCCATAGCTCCCACTCAAGCTAAAAACTTTCCTTGTGATTCAACACTTCAGCAAACCAAACCAGGCTCTGATACCAATTGTTAGGAAATAAGAGATAAAATATGGGAATAATCCCTTCATGTAATCGCAACAAGAGAAACTAATATGCGTAAAATATTACAGATATCAAATAAAAGTGTAGAATAAATAACACAACACAGAGAGACAATATTTAACGTGGTTCACCCAATATGGGCTACGTCCACCAAGAATCACTTGCTCAAATTTTATTACAAGCCTCCACTCTCTCAATACAATACCCAGATCTGTTTGGAGCTATGCTCAACAAACTCTACAAAATTCACACCCGAATTCAAAGCACATCTGCAATACATTTTCTTGACTATCTATCATATGCATAAGACCATATAAATAGACCATGGGCAAAAACTATGAAAACCATATCAAAACCATGGGTATCAAAACCATGGGCAAAAAAACCGTGGGTATAAAAAAATAGATCAAAACAATCGAAAAACCATGGGCCCAAAATAGCCCATAACGGTTACCCATTACCCATGGGTTAATAAACCACCCATGAAAATTTTCTTCAAGGGCTTCGCCCCAAACCCCCGACCCACTCACCTGGCGAGCAGGATCGCCAGTAAAATACCCGAGTGTAACACATAGAAGGTGTACCACACTCTAACATGAAAACAGGCTCCATAAACATAACATTGGCTTTAGGGTCTATATAATACCATACATGGAAATATGAGAAATGTTAAATTTCTTTTTCAGTGTGAATAAATTTACATTCAAGAGTGCAAGTATATGTGGGGAGAAACAAGTTTGGAAGAGATGTGTAATATATGCATTACAAGGCACAAGGTATATGTCATATCCATTTAGTTACTTGCCCCACCTCTCATAAAAAGGTAGTTCTATAAGTAGAATCAATGATGGTTCTAGGAAGGAGACTAGGAAATATTGATGAAATATTGTTTGGGATTTAGGGTTTAGGGCTCATGGTTCAGGGTTTAAGGTTTAGGGTTCGAGGTTCAAGGTTCGTGGTTCAATGTTTAGGGTTTAGGGTGTAGTGTTTATGGTTAGGGTTTACAAATTGAGGTTAAGGATTTAGAGTTTAGGGTTTGGGTTAAGGATTTAGTGTTTAGGGATAAGGTTTTATGGTTTATGGTTCGAGGTTTTAGGGTTTATGGTTCGTGGTTGAGGGTTTAGGGTTTAGGGTTTAAGATATAATTTTTGGGGATTAAGGTTTAGGGTTTATGGTTTAGGGCTCAAGGTTTAGGGTTTAGGTTTTAGGGCTTAGGGCTTAGGGTATATGGTCTAGGGATTATGGTTTAGATTTTAGGGCTCGGGGATAAGGGTATAGAGTTCAAGGCTTATGGTTTAGGGTTTAGGATTAGGTGTTCAAGGTTTAGGGTTTAGGGTCAAGGTTTAGGGTTTAGGATTTAGTTTTTATGGTTTAAAAAGAATGGTTTAGGGTTTAGGGCTTATGGCTTAGGGTTTAGGGCTTGAGGCTCAAGGTTTAGGGATCACGGGTAAGGGCTGAATGTTTAAGGTTTAGGGTTTAGGGTTTAGGGTTTAGGGTTTAAGTTTTAGGGTCTAGGGATCATGGTTAAAGGTTTAGGGTTTAGGGTTTAGGGCTCAATGTTTACAATTTAGTGTTTAGGTTTATGGCCTATAGTTTAGGGTTTCGATTGTAGAAGTTAAATGCTAAAATATTTAGGCTGAATGCTGAAATCCTGAAAAATTACCTATGTACTGACTAGATTATACTTTAAAAAACTATCTCCTAAACCATGACTCATGGAGCTGTGAGACTAATTCCATAAGGTGCAGAGTGACCCTAATTTCTTATATTTACATAAATAAATTTAAAGTATAACTTTTCATTTATTTATGTGAATAGAAGCATGTTAAAAGCATACATAATGTTTATACTACATAACGTGTACACGTTATAACACGTATGCGTTATGTTTATACTACACAAAACACGTATGCATTAGAACACATACGCATTATAATGCGTACACATTTTGCATTTTCTCTTTTCCCAAGCTATGCCTCAAGGCTTGGGATCTGGTTTCTGATCCCTAAGCCTAAGGTCTGGACTCCGCACAAACACAACAAATAACATGTTTTTACAAGTAAATGTAAAAATGTCACTTCCTCTATAATAAATCAAAATAAAACAATTGATCCATTTTAAATAAGTTATACCATGACGTAGAGCAGAGTCTCTTCTTTCTAAAATTATAATTTTTCAAATTTTTTAAATAATATAAGGTTTTCATATTATTTATTTTCTAACTATGCCTTTTTATAGCTATTTTTTGAAGTGTAAATATGTCTATCTTTCATGGTGTATCTTTTTTTTGGGTAATCGAAATTTTAAAACATTATTCTAGCCCAAACTAGGCATAATTCTATACATATTCAAAAAAAATCTAATTTTCAATTTTTTTGAGGTAGTTAGGGGGCACAATCGAGCTCTATTATTTTTCAAAACATAAAATTTTTTGCAGTACTAGAAAAATCATAAATAAAAAAATATTTTCTAAAAAAATTTAAAAATGGAGCCCAAACTAGATGCTCCTAGCTATCTTTCCACCAAAGGGTTTTCATAAGTACTAAATTGTGCTCAAAAATGGTGGGGGGCATGAAAGTCACTCTATTATGTTTTAAAACAAAAACAACAGATCATCTGTTGGTATTTTAGTTGTTTGACCCACTTAAAATTATCTGTTTTCAATAAAATTTAGTATCTTAGAAACTAGACTCAAAATGCTACGATTCATATTTCTACAACATCTTCCAATTTTGAGTGTAACTATTTCGAAAAACTTGTACAAGTTGAATTTTTTTCAGAAAAATGTGTCCACTTAAGACCCCCTTTTGGCCCCCCAACTTGGTGCACTTACCCCAATATGTAAGGATTAAATCCGTATTTATTAGAATCCTCAAATTCTAACAAACACAAGTGTAAGAATTATCCTAATAAATAAATAAAAAGATAAAAAATAACCTAAACTAACACCCTCCCGTAAGCATAGCTTAGGTGGGTGAAAAAGAAGGTGGGTCCCGGCAACAAGGCCGGATGAGGTACTCATGTACAATAACTAGGAAAATCGAACACCTTAGAAAGGTACCCAAAACCAGTAATAACAAAGTAGAGAGAGCAAAATCCCACTGCAAGATATCCTAAGAAGTGTGGCTCCAAAACTCATACAATGCTAAAGAAGTTTTGTGCGTATTATGGTCTCGAGTCCAGGTCCGCTCGATCATAGAACTCAAAAACAAGTGACACCGAGCTTCACAAGAATAGCTCCATGAAGGAGACTTATTAATGGAGTGATGTCAAAAGTGTAAAAAAAAACCAAACATAATTTGATCAATGGTATAAATAAGTGTGCCACGATCTAAGAACAACCAAGGTAACAAGGAAAGGAATCGAGATCCAATTAAATAGAGTGGCACAATCCAAGAATAGCCAAGGTAACAATGCAAGGACACACAACCTAAAGAAGTAAGATCAACTGATACAAATTGGTGTGTCACGATCTAAGAACAATAACTAAGGAAACAAGGAAAGGTCATGAGATCCAAATAAATAGGAGTGCCACGATCCAAGAAAATCCTAGGTAACAAAGAAAGGACATGAAACCCAAAGAAGCAAAGAAGATCAACACGTAACAAGGAAAGGACATGAAACACAAAGAATCATTATCAACACAACACCCTCCCAAACTATTGGATGAGTATAATGACACCACGTATCCGTATGAGTTTCCAAAATCAACTACTCGAGCAATAACAAACTAACACCTGGCTTCACTAGATTAGCTCCCCCAAAAGAGAGATCTCAACATGTAAAAAAATTGTTGAAAATACGGATCAAAAATATCTCAATAAACAAGAAAGATATAAATGTATACATCTATAGATACATTAATGCAACACCTAAATTTTTAAGATGTCAGCTCAACCAAAATTATGTACACAAGTGATTACAAAACCCTCCCAAATTTGGCACTTTATAATTGATTGCAAGTAAATATTATAATGAGTAAAAGTGTATTTTACATTTGAAATATGTGTATACAATTTTACCAACCCGTAGATCTTGAAAAAATACACAATTTCAAAAAATAAATCACCTTAATTTGAGCTACTGAGATCAAAAGTTATGAGCTCTAGAAGATTTTTCTATTAAAATAATATTTTAATACTAATGTTTTTTCAAAGGTACACATGACACCCAAATGTACAAAGGATAAAAGAGTGCATCCACATGATACAAATTTGTGACCAAAGGATAAAATCCCGCACCCAAAACCTAAATGTCCGTAGGAAAATCATTGCATTTGAAGGGTACACATCTATATTCAATGGATAAAAGAATGCACCAAGAGGGTATAGATATGCATCTAATGGATAAAGACTCGCATCCAAAACACAAATATCCAGAGGATAAAAGAATGCATCTAGAAGGTACACGCTTATATCTAATGGATAAAAGAATGCACTAAGAGGGTACATATCTCGCTTCCAAAGGATAAAAGACTACATCGAAAATAGAAATATCTAGAGGGTAAAAGAATGAATCTAGAAGGTACACACTTATATCTAATGGATAAAAGAATTCACCCGTGATGGTACAAATCTATGTCCAGTGGATAAAAGAATCCACACAGTAGGGTACGAGATCTACGCCCAAATTTGACTGTCTCAAAACATGGTCAAGTTTACAATTGATTCTATGGTTTTGGAACCTTCCAAATCCAATGGTGCACTCTATTTTGCATAAAAATGCATGTTGTAGAAAAGTGCTAACAAATTCTGAATATATGAAAATAATAAACCCTTGCTTGCAAAGAAAAACCTACGGATGTATGTCTACATCAGCTATCACTCGATACTATGAAAGAAATGATTCAAATATTCTTACAAGCCATGATCTCGTATGATGATAATAGCACACCACATTATATTTTCAAAATAGAAGAGCTAAAATACCATATATGGAAATCCATCATAATCCATAATGCTCAATACATTACAATACAATGAATTGAATTAATCAATAAGAAAGATGTACGTATAGGAGTAGGGAAGTGCAACTACTACCTAAATCAGTGGTGAATAACTCTCACTAACTGATATTGGTAGTTAAGTTAAATCCAGTAAGACTAGTACGCTTACTCCACATAATTTAGAAGCTAACTCCACATAACTAGTACACCTAAGCAAGCTAACCCAACAAGTGTAGGGCTAACATAAGTGTAGGGTTAACATAATTGTAAGAATTATCCTAATAAATAAATAAAAGGATAAATAATAACCTACACTCACAAATTCTACCAGAGAATTCCCATAATTCATTTTTATTGGGATCCTCAACTCTTTTCAAGGCGTCTTTTGATAGCTTTAATACTAGTTTTTATTGATTTTTATCGCACTACTTTTTCTTCATCAAACCATATTTCTTTTTTACTTTACTTAGTATAATTGATATAATAACACATCGCTTAGTATTACTATCTCTAGTACGTGATGTGAGTCCTACTTGTTATGCATTCATTAGATTTTTTACAATGGATTTCTCATTGTTGGTCCTAGATGTTCTTAGACCAAGTTTCTTCATAAAGGTTTAAAATTAATAATTTTCATCATTCAAAAAAAAATTGACATCTTTTATTTTGTTTAATTTGTTAAAAATTATTTCCATATCTTATTATTTTTTCTTCTACAAGTTCGTTCACCAATCTTATCACTCATTGGGATTAAAATATTTTCTTCAATTTCAAGTAAGAGCCTAGGTGTTTTAAGAAAAACTTTATTCAACGATCTCAATGGTAAAGTTGGTTAAACATCAGGTAAACATTTTTCATTTCCTATATGTTGTTAATCTTCATAACTGCTAAATTTTGTGCATTTTTAATAGGTTAGTCATTTTGTGTAACATCTAAGTTTAAAATTTGCATTAGATAATCATTTTGTGAACACTCATTATTTAATGATTTAATTATTCGTTGACAATTTTTGCACCTGTGCAAAAATGGCCAACTCGAAACTTTGTTTTCCATGGAAGGCATTGATGAAATGGACCTAACTATGGGAAGTTATACAATTTTATTGTGTTTTTTGTTACGTAAATTGATAAAATACGTGTAATTTGTAGCTATGTGTGTCTGCATAATGAATGTAACAAATTGCATAGATTTACATTCTATGTTAGTCTTTAGCGAGGAAACATAGAAGCCTCAAGGACAATTGCATTGCCTTGATGAAGGTGGGAAACATAGTTTAAATGAAATGTTATATTTAGGAGCAACAAATAGAATTGTAGTTTCATGCATGATGAAGAGTTCATTATTAAGTTATAGGTACATCAAACTCATTATTTCCTCATGTTTAAATACATTTAATTATGTGATTGAGTTGTTTATTTCATTATACAATCAATATCCATCATAAAAGCTGAATACAAAAATAAGTATACAACTCAGTTACAAAATTAATGTCATTTATTCATGAAGAAATTCAATGCTCCCCACACAATCCGTGGGATGTAACTTATAACTACTAAAGGAAGTACATGTGCATAAAGCTAAAAAGTAAAAGTATAGAGAAAACCATCATTGCCTTGGGTTTTCTCCTAGTCTTCTTTATTTCTAGTTCCACCTCCATCTTTCATCTGTGTTATCCAAGTAGCTACATCAGACTAAAAGGGAAGGAAAGGCATCAATAAAGATCTCAGGGTTTAATCTATACTCATGTACTATCTAATTTAATGAAAATGGATTTCCTAATATCAGAGGCATAAATTACATCATGTAACAAATGTAGAATTGAGAAAGTAGTATCTAATAAGAATCACATATGATTCTCTTTAAATCATTAAAAAAACAAATGAAAGAGAAAAAAGAATATGGAACATAAGAGAGGCCAAAATGCCTAATTATTTTCTAACTATTTTCTTAAGTGTGCAAGTATAGGTTGCAGTAGAAGAGATCAATACATGTTTTAAAATTTTGTACTATCAAGTATAGATTGCACTCAATGACCAAACATATTCAAGAACAACATAAAAGGACTCACTCATGCATTCAAAATTTTGAGATATCCAGATCAACTATCAAAAGGAATCAAATAGATAATCAAGTACAAGGATAAATCAACAATATAATTATTTCATAATGATGAAATGGATATCTACTTATCACTTTCATATTATGAGCCATCAATAAAGATCAAATGGAGCAGCTTATGATCACAAATGATAAAATATATTGCATTAAAAGAGTTCATTATAACATTAAATGAAACAGATTTATAAGGTTTTCACGGAAGGATGAAAATCAAGAGCTTAATGTAAATAAAGAATATTCATGATAAGAAAAATTTCATCTTGTCTAAATTCATATGATCAAATAAATAACTAATATCTTTTTACAATCCATTTAAATCATAGAAGAACAAGTCATTTGCAACATATATTTCCAACAATGAATCACAAAGTAATCTAAGGAGTATCTTAACAAATTAGACAATCAATTCCAAAGGTGTTACTTCAATCAAAAATTTCTTCAATATCATCTTTAGTACTAAAGTGGTTTAGATTAGATTTTAATGTATTGAAATACATTCATATAAGATAAATCCAGATGATGTTATATAAAGGTAAAAATTTTCAAAGAATCAAGGAGTCTATATGAAAACATTACACAAGATAATCACACACGGATGAAAAGACTAGAACCTCATGCAAGTCATGAAAACATACAACTATTTCAAGGAACAAGAAAGTAATAACTATAAAGTTAATTAAATGTAGAAGTACACAAAAAAGTCCACCATTCCAAAATGTTTCAAGTCAAATCTACAATATTTATTCATGATAATGAAAAAGGACAAATTATAGATTGTTTCAGAGCTCAAGAATGGAGACATACAAGGTAACAAAAATAGAATTAGCATGTTGGTAACAAATTCCATAAAAATAAATCACATAAATCAAGGAGTGTTTCAAAGTATATAGAAAAAATTCTACATTCAGACTCAAGAAACTTCTTATCCTCAACTCATTATTAAAAAAGGAGAAGTAGAAGCTTTTAATTTTAAGGAATTCACAAGGTGAAAAGGTAATCATGCTTAATCATGATTTTCAAAATATCATTGAACTCAATGATTAAATCATAAGTCAAAACTTCAAGGATAATCACCAGTTTCATTATCAAAAGTACAACTGCAACAAAAAGCTACAAATTTCATGCACTAAAACTCTTAATGAATGAATTATACCATAGCATATTATTCAAAAACAAGTAAATCCAAGTACAACGAAGTTACTATTAAACAATAAAAGTAACAAGTACATTTTGAATTTAGCATCAAAGATAAACTATTAGATACAAAGATGGTGAATTCTCAAGCTCACTTTTAATCACCATGATAATAATTGGTAAATGCAAAAAGGATAAAAAAAAAAAGTTTAGATTTAAGGAATTGATTCAAGAAGAAATGACAAGAAAAGAATAGTTACAACTATATCATTTGGCATCAAAGTTGAAAATTTTATATTAAAGAAATGATACAAGTTGAAGAATGAAAAACAAATCTAAATTGAGAAGATACTTTAATATGTACATAGGTATAAATAGTAAAAGCCTCAACAAAACCAATAAGATTAAGCACAAGAAAATTTTTCTTCCATTCAATGCAAGTCACATGTTATTTATGTAAGAAACATCATAATGAGAAATCTGATGTTTTAAGTTAAATTATTCCTTCCTCAAAGGCTTACATGCGGTAGAGAATATTTTTAAAGCTTGTTGATAATAGTATGGAGTAATCAAATGTAATTGTATTTTGTTTTTGAAATTAGCATATGAGTATAGATTCCATCAATAATATAAAAATTACAGATCATCGACATATAAAGTTAAAGAAATAATGTGTGAAACAGCTCAAAATCCAAAAAATTACTACATTCACTTTAAGAAAGGATATATTTGAAATAAAATTTCAAAGATTATTCATATCAAAATATAAGCAAATGAAAGCTAACTATGGAAAAGCTTCAAATTTTAAAAGAGTACCAAGGTAATTAATGATGTATACTTTTGAAGAACACGAAAAATCAAGTGATATTTATTCAAATGACATTACTCAAGAAAGCACAAACTTGCAAATGCTTTTATTATCCAAAAGAAGATATAGTGATGCAAAAGATGCATAAAATAGAAGATCAAATATGAATACAATGGTTCAAAAAGCATATAAAACCAATGGAAACCACACTACATACAAATAAGTATAGTTTAAAGCTTCAAACTAAAAGAATTTAAGAGTTGTTTCTAGCAAACATAAAAGTATACCAATCCAGCATTCATCATCTGTTGAAATTTTACAAGAAATAAAAGCGAAAGTACCCATTTCAAAAGCTCCAAAAGAAGAAATCTAGGTCTCGAGATCAACAATTCAGAGAAAAGAATCAAATAAATGAGCTTGAATACAAAAACCAAGGAAAAGATGGAAACTCTATTTATTCTCTTTTGATTTAGAATACCAAAAAATAATAATTTCTCAAGTGAATGGATAAAATTTCAGATTTTCATGTCTTTACAACAATGGAACCCAAATTTACAAATAGACGTATCAAGGTTAAAATAGCTCTTGATTCCTACATCTCAAACACGAGAGTATTAGAAAGAGCTGAAATAAACCAATACAACTCAACTCAAGTAAAACATAATCCCCAAATCTACAAATATAACTAAAGCAAAATACGAAAAATGTAGATATGAGTTATTCAAGAGTGAATGAAGTATTTTTCAAAACAAGTTTCTTCAATTTTTTCAAATTCAATAGAAGATCAAGATAGTAACAAAAATTACAAGTCAAAGCAATGCATCCAAAATGAACCAAAAATGGTTTAAAGACATTCAAAATTGGAAATCCTAATACATCGAGATCTCAAGAGTAAAAGCCGTGCACCATGAAAAGCACAAAAAATCTACTAAGAAACAAATATTTAGTATCAAATCAATGGAAACAAAATAGTCTAAAATAGAAGTATGCAGGTTTAAAACCAGTTAGAAAATGAATTAATGACTCACCCTTTTCAAAGTGTGTACCCACTTTTCCAAACTAAAACTTTCACAAAAAGAACAACATTGCAAGAATATGATCAATAAACTCTCAACAATTGTTTTTACAAAGGAATAGAGCTCTAAGAACATCAAAAACCTCACATTGAGCTCAAAATGACAAAATAATGGCGATCACCCTCTTTGAGCTCAACCAAAAGAATAATGATAAAATATGCAAAGTATTAGCAAATACAAATCTTTTCAAAAATCAAGAGAACATAAAATTTGAGCTTCAAATACCCAATAATGGTGGGGGTGAAAATATTACTAGGGCTTTGCTTTGCCCAAGGTGAAAAAAATGACATAATGAATTAAAATATTGAATTAGAGTTTGAGTTTTAAGTTTCTCACTCAAAACCCTCAACCAATCTCACCTAACCCGATTAGGGTTAAAGATCATCACAAACAAACAAGAGATCAACAATGAAGATGGAGTTATGTAATGATCAAACGACCACAATCAAAGGTCATTAATGCAATATAACTACCCTCTATTAGATTCAGGGCATCAACAATCAAGATCGATCTATAACAGATCAAACAATGGTATACCAAACCTCACTTGATCTGCAAAACTTGAATTTTGAACGATTAGAGTTCGAGATAGTACACAAATCGATGACCAATGATTAGTTTTTCTTATCAATGCAAATTCATAGTTATATTCAATCCTAATGGGTTTTAAAAAATATATTTTCCATTAACAATCAAAATTCTTGAATCATCATGGAGAGGAGCTAACCCTGAATAAGTTAAATAATCATTGCATTGACCTTTAAAATGTCTAAAACCTTAAGGTCTACAAAAAAATCAAATTTTTACAACCTTTTATGCATAACCATGACTAATCAAAAGGCCAAAAAGTGTTGTATATAGTGATGATTATTCATCAAAGGGGGCAAAGAGTTTTCTCAAGATGACCATATTCAAAGGAGACAATGATTAACCAAAGGCCTATTAATTACAAGTAGGGCTCAACCTTATAAAATAAGTATATACCAATGAAGGGATGGCCTTGAAATAATAAAACAATGATTATAATTGATAGGTTTCACATAATTATAAGGGGACCAAAGTATTTTTGCAAGGGTTAATAATGCCAAGTATTGTTTAAGGTGGTAAAATTTCAAAAAATACCTCAATTTTTCAAAAGAACCTTAAAAGGAAAGAGGATGTTATTTCACATGTGTACAAGGTGGTCCCCATGATCAATAAATAGTTTTATAGTGCATGGAACCAAGGGTATTATTTGAGCCATCTATCAAAGTCATATGTTTCAAAAAGTCATCCATTATAAGATGTATAACAAAGAAAAGACAAAAGTTGAACATGTGCACATCAAAGGTGGTCCCCACATTAGAGGGTGAATATTTTTCCAAGTATGAAGACAAAGGAATTATTTTGCTTACACATAGGGATATTATTTTTGCATGTGCATCCAAGGGGGTAGAATTGTAAAAGTGCCAAATTTATCATTGCAAGTGGATCAATTATAAGTGTCAAATCAGTAGAGATATGATTAATTTAATCATGCACAAGAAGACAAAGATTGCATGCACATTGGAGAAGACTTGCACAACAAACAAGTAATTAATTTTAGAAAATATTCACCCAAGTTTTATTTAAATAGATCACTCAACTGCACTTTGACTTGAGTTTATTTTTGTAACTAAGGCTATTAATGTCTCATTGTAATCAACATGTCTATTTTTATTCCTTTATTTATTCATGATAAAGGGGTAAAATTAGCATGCATGGGTGAGTATAAATTTTAGCCTATTTTTAGGATGGGTTGGGTGAATAATTTTTCTATATATTGTGTGCATTGGCAAAGCACAAGGAGGAATTTTTGACATAGAGTGCTAAAGAATTTTTTGCCAGTTTTTCCTTGAATGAGAATTGATTTTTCCTTTCCAATTATTTGCAGTGGTGTGTATCTTTCATTAATTCTTGTGAATGTTAATTCCCTGATTAATCATCTTACCTTGCTGCAAATTTGGTATTTTCTACATAATCTTAGTGTGCATGTTTATCTTTTTGTGTTGTTGTGATTTATCCCTCAATACATAAGTGTTTTGCCTTAATATTCTATTAAAAACCATTGGTTCATGCATCTAAAATTCATTCTCAATTTTATTGTGCATATACTCATTCAAAGCCCTCAATAATTTTGGTGTATCACCCATTTCAATTTCAATTATAGTCATTTTTTACCCTCAAAACCCCAAAAAATTAGTTTAGGATACATCAATAAGGAACCAACCTTGATACTGAGACTCACCTCAAAACTAAGTATACCACAGACCTGAGGTGTTTCCATTGTATCTACGAAAGTGAGAGATCAAAGCAAACTTAGAACCTCTGTTTTCATATCTCAACTAGGATGCACTTTTGAGAGAGAATTTTTTTTTACACGCCGGTGGGACATGGGTCGATCTGTAGATGTAGATTACACCAATTTATAGCAATAGATTTATACAAAGTGAAAGAAAGTCACTTTTGAGAAGCAAGCTGCAACAATTTATTTAAAAATTAAAAGATTTATTTATGAACTCAAGTAAGGCTGATTTCATCAATTTTTAGCATGTTCCATGCCTAAAGTGACTATAAGATCATCAGTAAGAGGAATTCCTGTATGAGTTTATTTCTTTACCTTTGAATTCTGCAAGAAGAAGAAGAGTTGGAAATACCTTACCTTATTATACACCCATTTTGGTAACCCTCCTCCTAATCTTCCTTCACCACGTATTAATATTGTTGTTCAAATCCCTGTTATTCCAATGGCTATACAACCACCTAGAAATTTGTGACCTTTACTAATGGCCCCTTTTGCATTAGTTTATCATGATATACCCGTTGGTGCCCTAAAAACTTTATGTTCATTTACTGGTGAAAATCAGATTACCCTAAATAACACATTAAAGATGTTGCATCCCTTTTTGTTGTCCATAATATAACTCATGAAGATGTAGCCTTAAGACTTTTAGCTGCATCATTTAAAGGACAATCTTTGCAATGGTACAAAACCTTAGAGATAGGGAGTATAGGAACTTGGGATGAGTTAGGAGAGAAATTACTTAAGCAATTTCAAGACAATTATGATCATTTATCTCTCATAGAACAACTTTCTACAATCAAAAGAGCTCCTCATGAATTTATGGCTAGTTTTAACATTAGATTTTCTAGAACTTGGGAAAGAATTCTAGCTAGTGTTAAGCCTCAAGTTGATCATGCATTTCTATATTATCTTAGAGATTTAAATAGTGATATTTCAGCCATGATTCAGTCTATGGGAGGAGAAACTCTCCCAATAGCTTATGATATTGCATTAGGTCGAAAACAACCTTATTCAAGTTGGAAAATTAGCCCCAAGGCCTTCAATGCCTCTTATAGTAGATTTGGCACATGTTCCACAGCCTATTACCATTATAGAGCCTATTTTTATAGCTCCATCAGATGATGTATTTAAGGCTTTGAAACTATGGGGAATAAATTAACATCAATTGAGAACAAACTAGCTCATCTTAGTAGGCCTTACTAATCTTCCTACTAGTAAAATTAGAAAAATCAAAGGTGGAATAGCTAGCCTTATCAAAGAAAATCAGAACTATAGACAACCATATCAGCCAAGTACAATTTGATCCAAAGGCTCCTAGTTCATCTAGTGCTCTTTGTTCCAGTTAATATGGTTTCAGAAGAATGGTGTCCACCTTGTAATCAACCTCATTCAGTTGCCAATTGTCCAAATGCATTCCTGAATATAAGCCTTGTTGCATAACCTCAATCTAAAGCATTATTTATGCCTCAAATGGAGGGTGGGAAACAAGATGCTCATAGTCAAAAACCACCACTATAATAGAATCTAGTCAACTTTGGAGAGGAATATTTTATCACAGTCATAACTAGGTCTCAAGAAAAGGCTCAGATAAAGAAAAACAACAAAATAGACTTGTTTTTACCTACAGGCTGAACCGATAAAAAACAAGTCCAAATCAAAAAATAACAAACATCTCTATTGTTCCTTCAAAAATAGCAAGCAATTCAGCTCCTAAAGAGCAAAAAAAATTGCAACCTAATCCTAGAAGATTATTCATACCTTAGATTTCAAAAGTTATTGAAGCATAGTTAGTTTTTACCAAATCTTATGCAAAAATGTAGAATCTATATCAAATACTATAGCATTCTTAATATTGTTGAGGTAATGAAAAATCATAATATTAATATTTCATTATGGGATGCTCTAAGTATTCCAGGACAACAAGAGTTACTTGCTCATGACATTTCTAAGTTGCAACTATCTTAAAAACCAATAGAAAAAGGAAGCTTCGAAACCATATATGGTTCTTGATACAATATAACAAGATCATATGAATGAGGTTAAGTGGATGGTACAAAAGGTTTTAAATGCTCATGATATCAAAAACCACCACCCTTTTATCTATCTTTGATTATTGGAGATCATTTAGTTCATAACTACATGGTTGATAGTGGTGTAAGCAACACAATAATGCTTAAATCAATTGCAGAAAAATTAGGCCTACAATATGAACCTACAGAGAAAAGTGTGTTGCAGCTAGATGGAACAACAAATAACATAGTTGGCATCATTATAAATTTGGAGGTAACTTTACATGCTTGTCCAAATGTTACTATCTTACAAGATGTTACTGTTGTAGATTTACCTCCCTACTTTGCCTTATGCTTATCAAGATATTTTACAACAAATATAGGAGGTTATCTTTCTTCAGATTGGTCATTTTTATTATTTACAAGGTATGGAACTAAAGTTAATGTAAATTCAGAGCCTTTGGCTAGATTTCATATTGAGCCTCATGCTTCAAATGCTTGCAACAAATTATGCAACATAGATCAATCTGATTTTGATGTTACAACACATGTTTTCTGCATTAGATGGTGTTTCTAATCTATTTATGGATGAAAAAGCTCGAGAATAAAATGCTTATGATCCTTTTAAATAAGCAAAGGAATATTTGTTTGGCATTTATTGTTTGAATGAAGAAAATGCACTAATCTCCTTGTTGTCCAAAAAAACAACATAAGGAGCTATGGAAGCTCCATTTGATGGAGCCAAGAACAATAAAGGACAATGTGCAAGTTTGATGCTCACTTCCCTACAAATGAAAGTTATTTTCAGTTCTAAGTCTAAAATTTCAATGTAATTGTAACATAGCTAAATACGAACCATTAATTCATAACTTGAATGGACCGTAAAAGAGGTATCACCATGTTGAAAGTTTTTTTGTGGTTCAGAATTAGTGATTAATCAAGTGAAAAAATATAATGTGTGTAAGAATTCATTATTGAAATATTACAAACATAGAGTTTTATATTTAATGGAGGATTTTGATGTTATTAATATGCAATCTATTCTAAGAGCTAAAAACAAACATGCAGACAAACTTTTGCACAGCAGATTAGTGCTAGCTTTGAGGTGCTAGAATAGAAAACAAAAAGTAAAACCACATATAAAATTGATTATCGACCTTCAAGACTTGATAATGAAGAGAAATGAAAAGTTTTCAAAGATAATGAGAAAATCTACATATTTTTGTAGCAAGAAGCTAAATTTTTCTCGCAGTAAATCAAGAAATCCTACAACATTTAAATGGTAACTGATTGTTCAATCAAGAAAAACAAGTTACCTCAAGAACCGGTCACATTGGAGAATATGTTTAGTTCTTATGACCGATTAAGAAAGGATAAAGGGGAGATCTCAACTCATGCAGAGATAACTACAAAGAGATCTTAGTTGATGATGAAAAGAATTTTTTTATCGGAAAGGTATATCCCACACTGAAAAATAGTATTTTATTACAAAATTTAACAACTCGCATACACTCGCCAATCCATGTTATTCTTTGAAAGGAAACATAGAAGCCTCGAAGGACAAATGCATTGCCTTAATGAAGGGAAACATAGTTTAGGTGAAATGTTATATTCAGGAGTAGCAAATAGAATTAGAGTTTCGTATGAAGAAGAGTTCATTATTAAGTTATAGGTACATCAAAACTCATTATTTCTGCATGTTTAAATACATTTAATTATGTGATTGATTTTTTATTTCATTATACAATCAATATCCATCATAAAATTTGAATACGGAAAGAAGTATACAACTCAATTACAAAAATTAATGTCATTTATTCATGAAGAAATTCAATGTTTCCCACACAAGCCATGGGATGTAACTTATAACTACTAAAGAAGGAAGTACATGTGCATTAAGCTAAAAGTAAAAGAGTATAGAAGAAACCCATCATTTCCTTGGGTTTTCTCCTAGTCTTATTTGTTTCCAGTTCCACCTCCATCTTTCATCCGTGTTATCCGGCACCTACAATGTACTTGAAAAGGGAAGGAAAGGAATAAGTTAGATCTCAAGGTTTAATCTGACTCATGCACTATCTAATTTAATGAAAATGGATTTCTTAGTATTAGAGGCATAAAGTACATCATGTAACATATGCAAAATTGAGAAAGTAGTATCTTATAGTAACACATATGATTACGAGAATCATAAAAAACAACAAAATGAAAGAGAAAGGAATACTATGGAACATAAGAGAGGCCAAAAAGCCTAATTATTTTATAACTATTTTCTTAAGTGTGCAGGTACAGGTTGCAACAAAAGAGATCAATACATGTTTTAAAATTTTGTACTATCAAGTATAGATTGCACTCAATGACCAAACATATTCAAGAACAACAAAAAAGGACTCACTCATGCATTTCAAATTTTGAGATATCTAGATCAACTATCAAAAGGAATCAAACAGATAATCAAGTACAGATGAATCAACAATACAATGATTTCAGGATAATGAAATAGATATCTACTTATCACTTTCAGATTATGAGCCATCAATGAAGATCAAATGGAGCACTAAACGAGCTCATTACAACATTAAATGAAGAAAATTTATAAGGTTTTCCAGAACATGAATCAAGAGGAAAAATAAAGAATCTTCAGGATAAGATAGAAGTTCTTCTTGTTAAGTACATATATGATCAAAGCAATAAATTATCTCTTTTTAATATCCATTCAGTTCTAGAAGAAAAAGCTACAAAATTATTTCCAACAATGAATCACAACAATCTAAGGAGTAGCTTAACAACTAGACAATAATATCGGAAGGTGTCACTTGCATCAAAAATTGCTTCATTATCATCTTGAGTACCAAAGTTCAAATTAGATCTTTAATGTATATTGAAATATAGTGCATAAGAAAAATAAGATGATGTTATACAAAAGTACAAATTTCCAAAGAATTGAAGGAGTCTATATGCCACATTACTCAAGACAGAATCATGCATGGAATGAATAGACTAGAAATTAAACTAGAAACATACAACTATCAAAAGGAAAAATAAAGTAATAACCGCAAAGTTCATCATGGCGATACAATAAGAAATCCAACATTCCAGAAATGTTTCAAGATGGATGTACAATAGAGTTGTTCCAACATAATGAAAAGAAAATTATAGGCGTTTCAGAGCTTGAAGAATGCGAGACATACAAGGTAAATGAAATATAATCAGCATGTTTGGTAACTTCCATCAAAACAAATCTATAAATCAAGGAGTGTTTTAGGCTAAAGAGAAAATGCATTCTACAAATGTGGCTCAAGATACTTCTTATCCTTAGCTCATTATTGCAAGAATAAGAGAAAATTTCAATTTTAAGGAATTCACAAGGTGCAAGGGTAATCATGCTATAGGATTTCAAAATATCATTTAACTCAATCTTCTATCATAAGTCAAAACTTCAAGGAAATCACAGTCTTCATTATCAAAAGTACACTGCATCAAAGCTACATATTTAATGCACTAAAACTCTTAATGAATGCATTATACCCCAGTTATTCAAAAAACAAGTAAAGCCAAGTACAAGTAAGATCATGTTAAACAATAAAAGTAACAAGTACATTTTGAATAGCTTCAAAGATCAACTATCAGATACAGATGGTGAAGTCTCATCTCACTTTTCAATTAGATAATAATAAGTGGTAAATGCAGAAAGGATAAAAAAGAACCTAGATTTGAAGGAATTGATTCAAGAAGTATGGTTAAAACTATATCATTTGTACATCTCAAGTTAAAGTAGTTCAAGAAATGATACAAGTCTGGGAGAATGAAAAGTAGTAAGTGTAAATTGATTAATTAAGTAATTGGTATAAATAGTAAAGCCTCAAAAAAACCATCAAAAACATCGCAAGACACTTTTTCTGCCCATTCTATGCAAGTCACAAAGCTACATGAAAGAAACATAATAATGATAAATTTGATGTTTTAAGTTAGGAATTTTTTTCTTCCACAAAGGCTTACACTAGTTAAGAATATTTTTGAAATTGTTATAAAACAAGTATGGAGAAATCAAATGTAATTGTATTTTTTTGAAATTTTCATATGAATATAGATTCCATCAGAGTGAAGCATGATTTACACGTAGAAAAAAAAAATAATGTGTGAACCAAATTTGAAATCCAACAAATAGCTACAATCACCTTAAGGAAGGATATATCTGAAATTAAAGGAATTCATATCAAGACAATAAAGAAAGCTAACTATGGATAAGCTTGATATTTTAAAAGAGTAAATAGGTAATTAATGATGTATACTTTTTAAGAACATATAAGGGACTCATGATATTTTTTCAAAATGACATTACTTCAATAAATCACAAAATTGCAAATGCTTCACGTTATCTAAAGTAGATATAATGATGCAAAGTTGCATAGAACAAAGATGAAATGCAAATATGACAACTCCATTACTCGAAATAGAAAAAACACTAAATACAAAAAATCAATTATGTAAGGGTCAAGGGTTCAAATCAGAAGAAAAGAGTTCTTTCTACAAACATAAAAGTATAACAATTCCTATTTGAGGTTGAAATTTTACCGAGAAATAAAACCGAGTACCCATTTCACGAGATTGACATCAACACAATCAAAGAAAAGAATCAAATAAATGAGCTCGAATACAAAAACCAGAGAAAAGATGGAAACTCCTTTATTTTCTTTTGATTTAGAAGACCAACAATAAATGTTGCTCAAGTGAATGCATAAAATTTCATATTTTCACATCTTCACAACAATGGAGACCCAAATAGATTGTATCAAGGATAAAATAGATCAATAGAACATCTCAAACACAAGAAGGTCACAAAGAATGAAAATAAACCAATAAAACTTAACTCAAGAAAAACAGAAGCCCCAAATCTACAAGGGATATAACTTGAAACAAATACGAGACAAACCCGATCTCAAAAGTTATTTAGAAAAAAATATTTCTAGTCAAGTTTCTTTGATTTTTACATATCTAAGGAAGGAAGACGGTAAAAAATTACTGGGCCAAAGAAGCGGGCCTCCAAAATGAACCCAAATGATTTTAAATATATTCAAAATTGGCAATCCCAGTTACATTGGAGATCTCAAGAGCTCAAAGGTTGTACGTAAAAATACAAAAGAAACCATGAAGAAACATATATTTAGTATCAAATCGATGGAAACAACAAAAATAAAAGTATATAGGTTCAAAACCAACAGAAAAGGAACTAATGGCTCACCCTTTTCAAAGTGTGTACCCAGCTGGAAAAACTAAAACATTCAGAGAAGAGACAGAGTTCAAGATTATGCACGCCCGAACTCTCAAATTTCTTTTTGTAAGGAAATCGAGCTTGAAGAATGTCACAAACCTCACGGTGACCTCAAAATGATAGAATAATGGTGGTCACCCTCTTGTAGAGCTCGAACTAGAAGAATAATGATAAAATATGCAAGTATTAGAAAATACAGAGCCTCAAAATCAAGAGAAGATCAATTTCGAGTACGAAATGCCCAACATTAAACAACTAATAAATTTACCTAGGTTTTGCCCATAAGGTGGAAAATATGTAAATAAAAATATTGATTAGGGTTTGAATTATCTTACTTTCCGAAACTCAACCTACTTTCAACCTAACCCGATCGGGTTAAAGATCAACTCAAATCAACAAGAGATCAACGATGGAGATGGAGTTGTGCAATAGATCAAACGATCACAATCAAAGGTCAATTAATGCAATCCAACTACCCATCTACCAAATTTAGGGCATTGATGATCAAGATCAATTACAATAGGTCAAATTGATGACATTCCAAACCGTAAAATTGAATGAAATTGAATTTTGAATGATCAAAGATCGCGATAGTACATAGATCGACGACCATGTGATAAGTTTTCCTTATCAATACAAACTCATAGTTACGGTCATCCTAAGCATTGTTAAAAATATCTTTTCCACCGACAATCAAAAGGGCTGATTCATTGTGAGAGGGGGCCAACCCCAATAAGTTAAATAACCATTGCATTGAACTTTCTAAGGTCTAAAACCTTAGTACCACAAAATCAAATGCCGAAAACATTTTGTGCATAACCATGACTAATCAAAAGGCCAAAAAGATTGTATATACTAATGATTATTCAAAAGGGGGCCAAAGACTATGGTCAAGATGACAATATTCAAAGGAGACAATGATTAACCAAAGGCCTATAAGTTACAACCTTATAAAATAAGTATATGCACATGAAGGGAGGGCCTTGAAATAATCAAACAATGATTATAATTGATAGGTTCCACATAATCAAAAGGGGACCAAGGTCAACAAGGGTTAATAATGCCAAGTATTGTTTACCTTAAACTTTCAAAAATACCTCAACATTGCTAAAAGAATATTGTACAAAGGAAAGAGGATGTTATTTCTAGCATGTGCAGGTGGTCCCCATAATCGGGTGAAATATTTTTGCTAGTGCATTGGAACCAAGGGTATTATTTTCTTTACTATCAAAGGAGTATGTTTCATGTCATCCACTAGAAGAAAAAATAGAGAAAAGACAAAAGTTGAACATGTGCACATAAAAGGTGGTCCCCACATTAGAGGGTGAATATTTTTCCAAGCATGAAGACGAAGAAATTATTTTGCTTACACAGGGATATTATTTTTGCATGTGCATCCAAGGGGGTAGAATTGTAATAATGCCAAATTTATCATCGCAAGTGGATAAAATTGTAGGTGTCAACATCAGCAGAGATATGATTAATTTAATCATGCACAAGAAGACAAATATTGCATGCACATTGGACAAGATTTACACAACAAGCAAGTAATTAATTTTAGAAAAATATTCACCCAAGTTTTATTTAAAATAGATTAATCAACTGCATTTTTAATTGAGTTTATTTTTGTACTAAGGCTATTTATGCTTCATCAGAATCAATATGTCTATTTTTATTCCTTTATTTATTCATGATAAAGGGGTAAAATTAACATGCATGGGTGAGTACAAATTTTAGCCTATTTTGAGGATGGGATGGGTAAATAATTTTGCTATATATTGTGTGCATTAACATAGCACAAGGAGGAGGAATTTTTTGGACATATGAGTGTTGAAGCAATTTTTCATCTAGTTTTGCCTTGAATGAGAAATGTTTTTTTCATTTCCAATTATTTACAGTGGTGTGTATCTTTCCATTAATTATTGTGAATGTTAATTCCCTAATTAATCATCTTACCTTGCTGAAAATTTGGTATTTTCTACATATTCTTAGTATGCATGTTTCACTTACCATAATGTTGTGATTTATCCCTCAATACATAAGTGTTTTCCTTAATATTCAGTTGAAAACCATTGGTTTGTGCATGTAAAATTCATTCTCAATTTTATTATGCATATTCTCAGTCAAATCCTCAATAAGTTTGGTGTATCACCCATCTCAATTTAAGTTACAGTCATATTTTTACCCTCAAAACCTCTAAAACTTAGTTTAGAATACATCAATAAGGAACCAACCTTGATACCAAAGACTCACCTCAACAATAGGTATACCCATAAACCTGAGGTGTTTCCATTGTATCTACGAAAGTGAGAGATCAAGCAAGCTTAGAACCCTTGTTGTGATCTCTTCACCAGTGGTGCACTTTTGAGAGAACAATTTTTGGCACACTCGTGGACACAGATTAGATCCGGAGCATATTCCAACAATTTACAACAAATTTACAAAGTGAAAGAAATTTTCTTTGTGTTGGTCCGAAAATCTGTCGCGTGGACGAGATCTATGGATGTAATTTGAGCCAACGGTGAAGGGCTTAGCCCTCTTTGAGACAAAGAAGCGAAACCGGTTTATTGCTATTTCTACTTAAGCAGGAACCTATGCAAGTCTCATGATTCGCCTTCGGGGTTGGGAGTCTCATCCCAAGAGAGTGTTCCAGTGCTGCGAAAAGAAAGGAATGAAAGAGGGAGAAGAGAAAGAACAGATCCGAAGGAGAAAAGAAATGAATTCCAAAGCGAGAAAGGTCGGAAGATTTATGTTTTTAGTTTGGTAGTAAATAGAGCCAAACCTACTTGCATAAATAAACAAAGCAATACTTGATAAACAAATGACGGAAAAGTAGATATGAATCCAACATTAAACACACATACGCAGATCTAACGTAAGAAAGATCTAATGTATAACACAATATTGAGCACAAAGTCCTCAATAATTGTAGACATTCTGTTCTTTCATTACAAGAAATCTCAAAGTCTTTCTCTCCTCACTTCTATTTCTATCTAAAAATGTTCACACTGAATACAACAAGTATTCCCATATTTATAGAAGATGAGGGAGAGAGAAGGCAAAATGGAGCCAACCACTTATTTACAAAGATATTTACAAAATATCTAAAATTCTTGTTGACTTTGACAACTTGGTGGATGACATCATCCCATGATGCAACATGGATGATGTCATCATTTGTATCAACACATTTTAGACATTTCAAGAAGAAAGTCGGAGAATAGAGAGAAGAAGAAGAAGAAGAAGAAGAAGAAGCTACTCGTCATCATCATCCTGTGGCCGGAAAGGGGTTGCCTGCTTTTCGATGCTGCTCAGGAGATGATATGTGGAACTGAGCACGGTATTCCAAAAACTTGCTAATCATCGGCCCAAATTGATCCTGTGATGGATCCTTGTGCCGTTCACTGATTGCTTGCCAAGTCTCCCGCTTGTCTATGAGCTTTTCCGGAGTTTGGAATAATCTTTCCCGCCTCGATAAGGAACCCGATGAAGTCCCTGATGTGCCGTGAGGTTGTTGATAGATTCAAGTGTCGAATGTGACCTCTCGGCCCCGTCCTCGAGAAGCTATCTCCTTGAAAATCCGGATAGTGTCATCAGCTGATCTCAAGGTAAGGGAAGGAGTGAGCAACCCTGGAGTCATGGTGAGAACAACTTTCTCCATTTGATGCATTGCATCCAGGGCCTCTTCCTTTACCTTGTCTATCTTTTCCAGAACGAATTCTAGCTGATCTATCCGATAGTCCAGAGTGGACATAGTTTTGTTGAGGGCCCTTGGATGGCCGAATACTCCGAACTTGACTGCATCTTCGACTCGAACAATCAACATTTGCTTTCAAGGTCTCGTGCTGAGTCTAGCATGCTCTAACTCTTCTGATATCGGACCTGCTAATGCTTGGAGTTCCTTATTCACCTTTCCGATGTTTAGGTATAAACTGGTATACTCGGCGATTACTCTTTCACTATCCTTGAGGATTTGGCTCCTCCAAGCAGAAACGCCATACCTTGCTCGCCGATCTTTGAATACTCATTAATCTTCTCCGACCGAGCACTCAGAGTCTCGCGCAGTTAGATTGTGGGAGGTGCACTTCCCATCTTCTGTAAGGCTTGAAGCAGGTATTTGTTCTGCTCCTTCAGTAGCCTTTTCTCCGCGCTTCGCTTCTCGAAGCTTTTGCAGAGTGCATCAATCTGCGAAAGAGCTTCCCCCTGGAGACTTTCTGAGGATGTCCCCATTGTGACTTGGGTCACGGTGAAATCTGTCGGAGACAGATCTTCTTTCTCTTTGAGGGGGTTGGGGTACGCTATTTCCATGACTCTCTCACCTGCAGCGCTCTTTGAAGCATGTAAGGCTTCGCTTTCTTTGCTCCTTTAGCTTTGGAATGACCGAAAAGTCCATCGGAGTGATGGGGACTTTCCTCTTTATTGGCTCACCATTGAGAGATCCAAGCTGGTCCTATAGAAGAAGGACCAGAGACAGAGGGGGAGGCAAGAATGGTAGAAGAGGGGAAAACGTGGAGACAAGCGGCGGCGGCATTGGAAAGAATAGCCAAGAAATGTCCACTGAGGAAGGGAAGGGAGCTCTGAGATGAGGGAAGAAATAAAGGAAGACAAATCAGCGAGGGAGGAGAAGATAGATGAAGAAGCAGGGGAAAGGGTAGAAGAAGGGGCAGAGGACACGACCAAAGGGGTGGTCGTTTGAGTCACTCGAGGAGGGGAAGGAAGAGAAGAAGAAGGGATAGAAGGGACCTCTGGGTTGTAGCGACGCCGACATCCCGGGTGGATGGGCGTATAGGACTATCCTCTCAATTCCTCATCAAGAGTTATGACTTGTCAGTGCTCGAGGGAAGAGGACTTTCAGGGCTTCCTCCTGAATGGTGCTAGGTTCACCTTCTGCACCTTTGCCTTTCAGCTGCTTTTTGGACCTTGGAGGTGCGTTGCCCAAAGGGGAAGTTGTGAAATCTACCCCGAGGTAGATTAGTCCGTTCATGCGGCACCAATGCTCTGTTCTCCGCATAGTCTCTTTGACCCTCTCCTCAATTGTTTGAGGAGACTTATTCTCACAATGGCCGGGAAGAAGGCCAATTGTCCCCATCTATGTCATTATACACCTTATCTACTTCATCTTCCATAGTCCGGAAGCCTTCAGGACAATGGCCACCCGTATCGGATGATTTCTGCCAATGCTAAGCGAGAGTGATCCTTTCTTCCGAGTTCGCCTCATGGAGAACGTCGAATGTAAATATCCTCAATTTGAGGGACATGGATCGGATCGAGCTTCGCTTTTGTGCAGCCTTCTTAGGGTCGAGGTAGGCCTGGGCCGGGAAGTCATGCTTCAAGTTGAGTAGCTCCACTTCTGCGAACATTTCCTTCGCCTTATGGTGGGTGGAGCATGTGTATCGCCCACTTTGGGAGAGGGGAAAGGAGTTCCACCCTTCTTTCTTTTTGAGGCACTTCTCATGGTATGTGACCACCGCCTTGACAGCTCTAGTAGAATCACCTTAGGCCCAAGATACCTTGGTAGCTGCCTGCCTCCCAAAAAGTTGGCAGCCCTCGATAGGTGAACGTGGGAAATTGGGTGAACAGGCCCCCATTTCTCTCGTGATCGCCACTATGTTTTGGGTCGTCTCGCTATGAGTCATATTTGGCCTCGGTGAGCGAGATGACATGATAGAAGAATGCATCGTTAACTTTGTGAAATGTTGGATGCTATTCTCCAACCTCACTCTGGGGTAGAATCAAATATCTTGGCTCGAGGCCATACTCCACTTCAGTTCGGCCCGGATAATCCCTTCCCACGCTGCAAGCAGTAGACTACATAGGAGTTCATATGGAACACTCCCATGTTGTGGCAAACTGTTGTAGCTTGCTCAAAGACGATGTCAGCTTTATTATTTCACCCAAGAAAAGCGCCCGATCGGGTAAATTTTTATTCATTGTCTCCCAAGTACCGCATGAAGCATCCACTTATGGAAATAGTGGGCATCTCAAAGCCCGAAGACTCGCTCAAGAAAGTGATAGTGATCGCTTGAGCTCCTCTCGAGAAATCACTTCGATGGATGATCCGTGGCCACCGGGTCACCGCCTTCTTGTTTTTAGGTAGACCTCATTCATCAACTGCATGCATTGGTCTTCGTTGTCTTCCCAGGCCTTGATGCATTCTCGTTGGCTAACAGCCACGAAGTTCCGGTGATGAGGGATGCCAAGTATCAACTCAAAATGACCAGGCAAAGGAGGTTTATGACCGCTCGCCTTTACTATTTTCGACACATCTTATGTCTTTGTTGTAACATCACGCAATCACCATCATGAATTCGTTGTTGACAATAATGACTTGGGGAGAGTTTCCTCCGGTGAAGTGCAGGGCACTGCCTATTAACTTGTCCATCCATGGACTTCTTGTAACTTTCTGAGTCCTAACCCAGAATTCCTCCATGTCAATGTGACCCAATTCTGAGTCTCTGACATCCATACTGCACTCAGCCTGTGATTCGGGCATCCTGACCCTCTGATATTTGTATTTCATCTCTTCTTCTGTCAGCTTAGCCTTTCCTCTTGGTTTGGTGGGTTTCTTGCTTGACGTAGACATGTGTTCTTTCGAACTCAGTTGCTGATCTGCACGAAGAAGAAGTGAGACCCAATCCAAAAAGGTTGAATTAGTCATTTGATCTTCCATTGGAAAGCTAGCAGAAGAAAGAGTTAGAGATTTTAAGGCTCAGGGCGCAGGAAAAATGCAACTGGTAGGCCAAATAGATAAGGCGCACAGAAAAGGAATGTTGCAGAGGTTATACTGGCGCCAAAGGCGCATGGCGCATGGATGAAGCAGGTTGCATTTTATGACAGGGCGCATGGGAATAGTATGTTACATGAAGGTTCGGTGCACCCTTTGGTGCATGGATGGATTATGTAACATTAACAAATGGTGCGCCAAAGGCTTTGGCGCGGCGCATGAAGGGTTTACACAACATCATGTTACTGCAATGGAGGGTGCGCCCGCGCCTTGATAGCTTTATACTTGCGCGAATAAGGCTTGTGTTACATGAAAGCTGGGTGCACTCCTTGGCGCATGGAATCAGGATGTAACATGGGTAAAAGGCTACGCCATCGGACGTTTTAATCATGTAACATGGCGGGTAGATGTGCCAAAGGGGCGCGAATCATTTTTAAGTGTGACAAGATGCGCGGTGCGCCATAGAACTAAACTCATTGCTCAATCATTTTCATTCTTTCTTCCATTTCAAAGATAGCATGGACATATAAGGTTTCATATAAAAAGTTTGGCAGACCAAGTCCTTTCAAAACAGCTCCCTTCCAGTAGATCCGGAAAGAGGGAGGGAAAGGAGGAGGAAAAGAAGAAAGGAAGACAGAAAAGACGAGGGAAACTAGCTCAAACCAATCTTATTTTAACACCGGCTAGCAAACCACAACGCAGACCAAGAACACAGACCAAGAACACGCAAAGAACCGAAAGCACGAAAATGGAGAAGAGGGAGAACCTCTTACCTTAGATATATAGCAAAATTGAGAGCGGGTCCACAAATGGCTACGAAAACGAGCTTGAAAGCGATAGACGGGCTCGACAAGTCCAGAGTGATCACGTGCTCGACAAAAAGAATGAAAATGACATTGGGCGCGCACTAATATATATAGAAAAACTTGTCATCAATGTGCCAACCAATTTTGAAATGGCGCATGAAAGTCTTCGCCGACAGAGAAAGCGTTGGCCCTTTGGCAAGCACAAAAACTTTGTGTTACAGGTGAGATTATGTGCACCCTTTGGCGCACCGAAAAGTGGAGCAACAAAAGCAATGTCAACAATAAGGTGCATATGTGCCTTGGTGTACCACGCAAAATAGACTCAACATCCTTTGGCGCACCGAAAGATGTGTTAACATGGAAAACCATGCGCCAAAGGCTTTTAAGGGGCCGCATCAAAAGCTAGTGTTACAAGGAAAATCCATGCGCCCAGCCAAAAAAGGCTCAAAAAAGACTAAGTTCGAAAACTAGATTTCCCAGGAAGGGATTTTACAATCTTTCGAACTCGAAGGATCCCTAACGAGGATCGAAACAAAATTTTACGGTATATAGTTATTCAGGTAAATTGCCCTTGTCAATTTTACGGGATAACATAGCTCTTTCTGAGGACTATCCTGAGCGAGCTCGCTGGTGAGAATCCCATCACTTGTGCTTCATCCATTGGGTAGTGCAGTCAAAAACAAGGGGGACCTGGAGGGAGAACAAAGGAAACACAAAACCAACCGAAAAGCAAACACACAACAAAAGCAAACACACAACAAAAGCAAATCACACAAAGAAGAGAGCAAGCTCTACTTCCCGAAGATCTTGAGATGTTTCCCGCCATAGGGAAGCGGGATTTCAGCTCCATCCAGAGATACGAGAGATAGAAACTATTCTCTCCATTGAGTTCGCTTTGATTTTGAAGGGCCCTCTCCATAGGAATCAAATTTTCCGTGCATGCCCTTTGGCTCTCTTCGCTGTCCCATAAGAGGACGAGATCTCCCACTTGAAAATCTCTCTACTTGGCCTTTTTATCAAAAGCCTCTTTACTTGATTCCGATGCCTGATCCCGTTTCGACCACTCTTACTCTCTTTTCTTCAAGTTCCATAAAGATACATGATTCTCTTTTCTAGAGAATTCTGGAAATTTCATCTTCGATTACTCGTGCAAGCGTAGAGCAGAAGTTCGAGAAATGGGAAGTTCGACATCGTGCCATATAACACTTGAAAAGGTGACATGCCGAGAGATCTCTTGGGAGTGATGTGGTCCGCCCACAAAGCGTCAGACAAAGACTTGTGCCACATCCGCCGGTTCTCATCTACTAATTTCCGTATGATGGTCACCAAGTTCTTATTACTGGATTCTGCGCCTTGACCATTTCCTTTTGAAGGTAATAATCCGAGGCATGCGCTAAAGTTATCCCATATTCATAACAAAACTAATAACTTCCCGCGAGGAGAAGTTAGAAGCATTATCGAGAATGATTTTGTTTGGACGCCCTAACCCGACAATGATATTCTCTTTGATAAAACTGCAAAACCACCTCCAGAAGTGGCATGCTTGACTGCGTATGGCTTCACAGCCGTTAAGCTAGGAAAATACACTACTAACAAGGAAGTAAAATACCAATAATCATACCTCCTCCTTCGCGCATTTTGTAGAAACCTCGTAATGGGCTAGGAAACTTGGATCGAGCCCGATTTTGTGATATGTAGGTGCTTTTCTTCAAGACGGAGCAAGACCTTCCTGCAACAACGATCTTCTTACTTTGCACTAGATGGGAAAAAGGATTATGAGGCTATTTTGGCATTAGAACGAGGCAAAATGATGTTCTTTGCTCAAAGGATGCAAGAACTTAGATATGGCATGAAAGCTTATTCTCCGTGTGTTTAGAGGGGAGGGGTAAGGTTGTATTTATAGCCTGAGGGAGTGATTAGCTTAAATTAATTTAAGTAATCATGGTTTGAAAATGTGGGCAAGATTAAGTGGGTGGTTTGAAAATGTGGGCAAGATTAGGTGGATGGTTTGAAAATGTGGGCAAGATTAGGTGGATGGTTTGAAAATGTGGGCAAGATTAGGTGGATGGTTTGAAAATGTGGGCAATATTAGGTGAGTGGGGGCCACGAAGAATGGGTGAGGATTTGAATTATATTTTTAATTCATAAGTGGAGGATTTTAGGTGAGTGGGGACCACGAATGGTGGGTGAGGATTTGAATTTGAATTTTTAATTCAATAGTGGAAAAACATGGAGAATAATGACATGTTGTGAGGATTAGATTATTTTTAGATTTGGAAATGGATAATTAATCAAATTATATTTGATTAATTCAAGTGTATTTTGTGGAAATGAGGAAGGGAAATTAATTGATTTAGGATAGATGTAGAAATTGGGGTGTCTACATTTGCCCCTCTTTGGAAGGGTACTATGAAAGTAGTGTCCTTTCAAAGAAAGTAGAACAGTATAGGGGAAGAATTCAATCTACTTTTAAAAGGTAGAGTGAATGTTTGTTAGGGGAGAATAGAAAGTGGTGAGTGACGGATGTCATGGTATCCTCCAAGACAAAAAAATGTCATGAGAAGATGTGATTATGGATAGATGTGGTGATGCCCCCTCGAGAGGATTGACGAGAATGAAATATACGACAAAACTCTCGAAAAGAAGGAAATGGATTTGGTGGAGAAGAGGACGGTAATGGAGTGGAAGAGACTGAATGACCGCATGATGCAAAATGGAGGAAGGATTCAATCGACCTTGAATGCTAGGTGTGAGGGTGTGTAGGAAAGAGAAAAGGGAATGGATAGGGTTGGGGTTGATTATGAGAAGAGTAAGGGAGATAGGGAGGGGAAAAAAAGGAATGAAAGAGGTAGAAATAAGAGAGGGGATGATATGGGAAGAAGGAATGATGAAGGACAAACAAGGAAAAAAGAGGAAAATGACAGAGTAGAGGGTGAAGGATGAAATAGAGAGATGTGCAAAATGAAGCAAATAAGAGATAGTAAAGAGGATACGTAGTGAAATAAATGAGAGAGTGAAGAAAAGGAGGAAATGGGAAAGGATAAATAAGAAGGAGAAAACGAGGTGGGAGTAGGGGGGTGAAATGGAGGAAATGGAAAGAGGACAAAAGAAGAAGTAGAACGGAGAAAAAAAGAAACTATGAGGGGCGAGAAAGTGTGAAAAGAGTAGAGAAAGGAAGAAAAACATATACGAGAATGAACAAAAAGGTAGGGGTGGTAGAGAAAAGGGGAAGTGGTCGAAGAAACGTGAAAATTAGGGAGAGGAAAGGAAGATAGAACGAATACAAGGAGAAGATTGAAGGAATCACGTCATTGCGAGAGGAAGACCAAGGCGAAAGAATATGGAACAGATCAGTATGGAGATGCATGTGGAGAGTGGGATGATAAAAAGACAGACAACGCTGAACAACCAGTTATCGATGGGATGTAAGGAGAAACGTGATGGAAAAAGGGGAAGAAGATGATATAGGGGAAGTAAAATAAGACGAGGGGGAGAGAGAAGAGGATAACAAAGAAAATGATGGAGAAGGAAGGGAATACGAAAGGGGGTAATAAGTGGAAAGGAAATGGTAGAAGGAATGTTGAAAGAAGAAAGAGGGAAGAATGACATCGATTGGAAAAGATATGGAGATGCATGAAATGAGGATACTAGGATGATGGGAAAATAGAAAAAGGATGTATGATGAAGACAATAAAGATAGTGAAGAGGGCAAAGAGAGAGATGGAGAGATGGGTAAGTGAAGCGACAAGAAAGGGTGGGAGTGAGGAAAGAATAGGAGAGAAAAGAGAATGGGGATAGAAGAGGCAATGCCAATGAAAGGATGTTAGGAAATCCTCTTGAAAATGAGTGGTGGGAAGGGTGAAAGAAAAAATGAAAAAAGAAAAGCGAACGAGGACTGGAAAGGGTAACGCCAACAAAGGGACGTTAGGGAAAACCCGTTGCCAATGAGTGGTGGGCGTAGAAGATGGAAGGAATGAAGGGAAACTCTAGAAGGTCCAAGGGAGTGAATGAGGTCGTGCGGAATGAGGAGTGATAATTTTTAGGGAAAACCCGTTGACAATTATGAGTGCGGGAAGAGAAGATGATGATGAAAGAATGATATAGGAGTATTAACAGTAATGGCGAATATGTGTGTGGGTAGAAATGTAGGGGGAATGTGAGAAGATGAAGGGGAAAGAGTGAAGAAGATGGGAGGGAGGAGTTGGACGAAGTGAAAGCGAGGAGAGGATGGGGGTGATGAGGATGAACGAGGTGAGGATGAAGAACCAAGACATGAAAAGAATGGGAAGAAATGGTATGAAGGATGATGGATCAAGGAGGGGAAAATGGGGGAAAAGAATGTGATTGTAGGTGGAAGAGATGAGGTGTATGTTGT
Organism: Taxus wallichiana var. yunnanensis; assembly: GCA_018340775.1. Classification (NCBI taxonomy): domain Eukaryota; kingdom Viridiplantae; phylum Streptophyta; class Pinopsida; order Cupressales; family Taxaceae; genus Taxus; species Taxus wallichiana. Next base: position 8,850,048 of record CM031233.1, read on the forward strand.
AAGAAGATGTGTGGAGAAAGGATAATAGTAGGAGGAAAAAGTGGGTAATAGGAGATACCAGGTGGAAGAAACGATCGATAAAGTGAACTAAGAATGAGGCGGGGGAGAAGTTCACGATGACAAGTTAAGTGTAGGAGGACCTAACATAAGATTGTCATGTGAAAGTGGTTAAGTAAGATTGCCATGTGAGCAAAACCTGGAGATGACAAATGGTCAAGCGAGAAGTGGTGTTTGTGAGAATCGAAAAGGAGGTGAAAGGATGTGATAATGGGGAATCTTGAGAAAAAATGAAGGGTGAAGGGTGGGTAGTGATGGGGAAAGGCAAGGAGACGGATCATCCTTAAGAGGGACTCTTAAGTGAGATCACCATGCTTTGGGTGAGTGGTTAAGTAAGATTGCCAAGCGGGAGGAGGGTGATAGTGGTGGTAAAAAGATGTGATGATGGGGAATGAAGAGGAAATATGGTGGTGAGATTGGAGAGTGATGGGCGAGTGTAAGATGACATGTCATGCTTAAGAGAATCTCTTAAGTAAGATCGTCATACTGCTGGAGAAGTTTCGTAGGGTCACCCAACCGGCAGGGATGATATGCAAAGAGAAAGACAAAATGATATTGGGAATAGGGGTGGAATGGTAGGGTGAAGAAGATGATCACGATGAGAGGTGGGAGAAATAAGATGGGCGAAATATGATGGGATGGGGGAAGGCCACAGGACAGATCAACCTTAAGTAGAAGTCTTAAGTAAGATTGCCATGCGGCTGGGATGGTTAAGTAAGATCGCCAAGCTGAGGAAGAAGGATGATGTTAGAGTTGGTGGGAATAGGGTATGACAAATGGGTGAAGGGGAACCCTCAAGTGAATTTGCCATACTACGAGAGCATGTAAGTAGGATGACCTAGGCATAAGGTGGATTTGGGGAAGGATGAGAAAAGAGTGAGTGAGGTATGCCGAAGTGGTATATGATATGAGATGAGGGGATAATAAGAAATAAAGGACACAAAGGAGTATAACATGAATGGATGAAGGAATATATGTGGTGGAGGGTGGAGAGTGTGAGGAATCCTTAATTGGGATGCCCACGTGGTGAGAAGTAATGATGCGGGAATGGGAAGTAAGAGGTGGAGTTGGAAGATGTGTTTGGTGGTGATGGTTATTTGATGAGAGGGCATGTGGTGAAGAAGCTTCTAGCAGCGGGAAGATCTTAGGAAGGTAAACCTCACCGAGGATTCCATATAGAAGGGTTATTAAGTAAGATTGTCAAGCGGGGAAGAAAACGGGTGAAAGAAAGAATACCAATGGGTGAGAGGGATGAATGGTGAGAAGGGTAATATGGGTATAAGTGGCGGAGGAGTAAAAATGAGAAGTGAGAATGAATGGATCAAATACATGGTGATCATGGTGGGGGAGAAGGAGCTGCTGGATAGTGAATGCTACTTGAGAAAGATCGTCAAGCAGGATAGGAATGACTCAACAGTGATCAAGTAGGATTCGCAAACTGGAGAATGCATTAGTATGGGTGAATGGATGGGGTGCAAAGTAAGATGTTGATCATGCAGGAAGATACTCACGTGACGAAAAGCATCTTAATTTTAATATAGCACATAACAGGATGCATCGTGATATAAAAGATCAGGATGACTAGACTGTAATATGCGTGATAAAGCATGAGGCAGGGCCATCAAAAAGGTTTGATGCCCCAGATTTATATGCAAATGGAAGAGAGCATAGACAGCAGGCCATCAAGAAAGTATGATGCCCCAGTACGACATGCAATCAGATAACATAAGAATATTACAGAGAACACCGGGATATATAAAATCAAGATGCCCCCTGTAATATATCAAGATACAAGAAAGCAATTAATAATTTGCCACTAATAATGCAACACAAGAACTAGTAAACATGTCCCTAACGTGTTCCACAAAGTGATGATTGATTAGATGTGCCCTGCGGAATGAAGGTCTGATGGATTGGGCAGTCTCTCAAACAAGGAAACAATGAGAGCCGGATTTTCCCCAAGCGAGGATTCACGCGAGAGAAGTGGTTTTGGGAAATTGGTAGCCATAAGGTGGTTGGACCATTCGTTTGGGATAATAGTTCAAAGGATGAACTGTATTTACTTATTGAGTTTTTACAATTTTGTGGATGTTTTTGGTCTTTTGAAAATTTTACAAATGTTTTTGTATTTTGGATTTTTTCTAATGTTTTGTTTTTGGATTTTATATTTTTTTTCGATTTTCTAATGTTTTTGAATTTTTATGATGTTTATGACTCGTGTTTGATTTTTTGATTTGATTTTCAAATGTTTTCGGATTTTGGATTTTTACAATCTGCTTTTTGGATTTTGCGATTTACTTTCAAATGTTTTTGGATTTTGACAGATTTTCAAATGTTTTTGGATTTTGACGTATTTTCAAATGTTTTTGGATTTTTAGACGATTATCAAATGTTTTTGG